>VZTN01017299.1:54400-72133 GCA_013400515.1 Erpornis zantholeuca
AACCAACCAAACCAACCAAACCAAACCAAACCAAACCAAACCAAACCAACCGAACCAAATCAAACCAAACCAAACTGAACCAAACCAAACCAAACCAACCGAACCAAACCAAACCAAACTGAACCAAACCAAACCAAACCAAACCCAACCAAACCAAACCAAACCAAACCAAACCAAACCAAACCAAACCAACCTAACCAAACCAACCAAACCAACCCAACCCAACCCAACCCAACCCAACTCAACCAAACCAACTGAACCAAATCAAACCAACCAAACGAAGCAAACCAAACCAAACCAAACCATCTATACCACTGACTGTACAGTGTCGCCGAAACATTGATACAGACGTAGGCGCCCACAGTGAGTTAATCTAACATCAGAAGAGGTGAAGCCATAAGTTGCCTATTTTGCCAGATAGAATATCCCTTTTATTGTTTACAGCCACTTCAGCCTTTTTTATATCTTGTATTATACTGCAGGTCTTCCCATATGCTTTTTGATACTACTAACTGGATGATGAAATCCTTTTGTTCTGAGAAAAACAACTAAAGGAATACAAATACATAACATTATCAGTTTTTACCCTGACAAAGTAGTGGGATGTAAGATTAGAAGTATTTCTTCTTTCTGAAGTTTAGACAGCCTCTAATTATTTCACTTGGAGAAGAAAGATCTTTAGGAAGTAGTTAATTTTAAAACTGCATGATCTCCTGTGTCTTCAATACTGCATGCATTTGGAGAGAAGATATGTGAACTGCATTGAAAATTTTTATGTAACTTGTTTTTAAACATTTGATGATTTCCAAGCTTTATTTTGATTCAAGATTTAATCCATGCAGTTATTTGCATAAAGTATCTGTACTATAACAGAAAGATTATTTTAATATTTAAATTTTTAGATAGAAATATTTTTGATATGGGTTTAACATACACACCAGTATCTTTTATTTGTGTTTTTGTGAGCAAACTTACCGGTAAGAGATTGTTGGAATCAATGATAAAATTCCATTTTGCACCTATTTCCAGTAGATTTCCATCTATTTTGTGTGTTTGGGTATAAATAATAATCACATACCTTAAGGGAGCCTGCAAGAAAGACAGAGAGAGACCATTTACAGCAAAGGGATGCAGTGCCAGGACGCAGGGAATGGCTTCCCAGTGCCAGAGGGCAGGGCTGGATGGGATATTGGGAAGGAATTGTTCCCTGGGAGGGTGGGCAGGCCCTGGCACAGGGTGCCCAGAGCAGCTGTGGCTGCCCCTGGATCCCTGGCAGTGCCCAAGGCCAGGCTGGACACTGGGGCAGTGGGTGGTGTCCCTGCCATGGCAGGGGTGGGAAGGTTTTGGTTTTTAACGTTCCTTCCAGCCAAACCACGATTCTATAATTTGATTTCTTAGAAGGATATATTTATATTTTAAATCTGAGCATAGCTCGGATTTTAGCTTCAAATGGAGTAATGGAATATAATTCCAGAGTCATAGATTTTCTTCCTACCTCCATTTTCTGACCTACCCAGTGCTGTCCTGTTGCCTGGTTCTGCCCTTTCTCTCTGTCCTGGGGAGTCCCTGGCCATTTGGATCCAGCCAGCAGCATTGTGGGAGAGCCTCAGGCAGCAGCTGTGACAGACATTGAGTGAATTGTAGCCCAGTGCTGAAAGTGTTTACCAGGCACTTTGTAAACTTCTTTGTCAATGGCCACAAATAGTGAGTTTGTTCTTCCTCCCCTCTGTCTCAGAGAGAAGGGCTGGACTCAGCAGGACTCCAGGCCTGGCCACAAACACTGTATAATCGTGCTGTAAGGAAAATTTTCATGGTGAATTCCGGATTTTTTCTGCCTTAGTAACAGATGCCATTATTTGTTGGCAAAAACTAAGGTTTTACATCCATAATGAGATGTGTTGATTTACAGACTGACTCCTGCCTTGAATTCTTTTGCTTTCCGAAGTGTATCTGGAGATGATGTTGCTGGTGTTCATTTTCAGTTTGTTTGTTCATGCTGGTTATTTCTTGCTGAGCTGGAGGCCACTTTTTCTTTCACGTTTTAAGCTGTAACTTGGGAATCACCTCGAAGTGATGTAAAGGTTTCTCATTCGATTTGCCCTGCCCAGCCCAGCCCCAGAATGGACCAGAGGGCTTCCTGGCCCTTCTTGTAGGTGGCCTCAGCAGCTGGAACCCCCAAAATTGCCATTTATACCAAAACTGGGGTCAGATCCAAGGATGCTATGTGTGCATGTCACGCTGAACAATGTGTGAACCTTTCTCTCCAGGCCCAGCCACTTCAGTCTCATTCCATTTTGGGTGATTTTATTTGAGAAGCGGTGTGTTTCCTCAGTGAGGAGATTTAATGTCACTGTTCTGACTTAAGAAACAAGACTTGTTTTGCCATGGCTCTTTTTTTTTTCTTTTGCAGTTGTTTTTCTCATAGTAAATGTGACCAGCCTTTGTGCTAATATCTCCCCACTGTCAGGCAGATGCAGGTATAGGCAATTTTCTTAGTGGTCTTGGATGTTAGAAGGATGAGGTTTATTCAGTTTATTCTCTTTTTTGTACAGCTTAGTATGGAAGTTACCTTTTATTGTGCTGTATGCATGCTGGTGTGGTGGCATTTGGTGCTAATTGTGGAAAATGTATTTTCTACTTCTCCTCCTGACTCGAAAGGCATCACGTTATTGTTCTACATGAGTGATAAATGCTTGTCTCCTTGTGTTACAGCTCAATTTTCATTTTCAATTTCCTTTTTGTCACCTCCTAGATGTCTTTAATATATTCCAAGGATTTTGAAGATTATGTTAATTCAGTTCACCCACAGGGTGCCTGTTGTTGGTTTACTCTGGAAAGCCTCTTATTCTGTCTCTTGGTGTGAACAACAGTCTGGTCCTCTGGTGTCCTTGGTAAGGAGGTTGCCAGGTCACTTTTGTAACTTGCCTTTTTTGAAAACAAGTTAGAGTGACTTTGTCAATGGTAAATTATTGTCACCTTCCTGTGTCTGCGTGCACACAATCATTTGGGTACTTTGCATGTGCCTTTTCCCCTTTGACTGCTGTTGGTATCACTTACGCTCCCAAACCTTCCTACAGCCCATCAGGGTACAGCTCTCACAGAAACAAACTTCAGTGAGGGCAGAAAGATGGTTTGTTCCAGTGCTGGAATTAGGAGAAAAAGCTGGGCCATGAGTTCAGTATTTCTGGTGTTCAAGGCCATCAAACTCCTTCTCAACCCTTGGCAGCAAGTGGCCATGTCATACCCAAAATACAAGGATTAATATATTTTATAAATGCTAATGATGTCAGAAGAACCATGGAAATTCTGAGTGCCTGTATGAATGGCTAATCCTCCTTTTAGGTCTGGCAAAGCTGTTGACCTCACTGAATCTTTAGCAGTGAGCAGCTCAGGCTAACTGCAAGTAGTAGTAAAAACTTGCTTCCCTGAACTTTCAGTTTTCAGCTTTTAATATCATAGATCTCTTCCTGTGTAAGATGCATGGAAGGAGATAAACTGAGCACAACCACATTTGGATTATAGACTGGAAAGTCCTTTATTTGTTTTTGTTGGACTTACAGGATTTGTAGATTTTTCAGGAAACCCTTAACAGGAAGTGAGAATGTGAGGGAGAATGAGAGATGCCACTGAATTAGTAAGATTGCCCCATTTTTGGTCATTTAGAATATCATTGGGGATTTTCCTGAGAAAGAAATACTTACGGAGCATTTTATTTCAGTGTCAGCTCTGTATGTCTGGAAAATCTGGGGATTGCCAGAATTGCTGCTACATTTGTGGGCATTAAAAAATCTGGGGTTCCATGGAAATTGCTCCAGCACATTCAGAAGCAGCTGAGGATGTGGCAGCCAGTTTGCAGCAACACCAGGGTGAGACCTGGGCCCCTCTTGGCTGATTGTAGACATTGAGTCTAGCTTTCAGTTCATTTGGTAGTTAAAAAGTCCTTTGTGTAACTGAGATTTGGATCAATTGTGTTCTCAGGATCTCTCTTATCCTTTATTTGTGTTAGTGTCTCATATTCTTCTGTGAAATTTTTACTGCCTGTTAGGAGATTGTCATTGATTTCACATAAAAATAATTGGTCATCTTTGCTGACTCATTTGCAAGCAAGCAAACAGCAGCAGCAGCAGCATACAGAGTTTTTGTCCCTCAGTCACTTGTTTACTTCATTCTGTGACCTTGTGCATCTTGGCTAATGGGCACATGAACAGGTCTTTATTGCAATGACATTTCTTTCTGCTAGAGAGAGACAGAGAATTAGAGTAATCCATTGAAATTACATCCCTCCCAGAGCACAAAAACCATCTAGATGTAGAGAGATAAACTCATTTCCTTACTGTGGGCATGACACAGGGGGAGGAGGACAGAGAGACAGGAGAGAGAAGATCTACAAACCTGATGGTGATTCGGGAAAGACCATTTTGTTTGTCCTAAAAAATGGAGTTTATTCCCTCCACCTCCACTTGCATGCAGCAGCACTGGGGCCAGCCCTCCATCAGGGGTGCAAAGAATCCCAGTCAGGTCACAAAATCTAAGAGATCTCTGAAGATCATCAAGTTCAGTCTCTTTCTAAGAGCCGAGCTAATTTCAAATGTAGACTGGCTTGTTCTGGGCTCTGTCCAGCTGAGTTTTGAATCTTTCCAGGGTTGGATACTCCTCTGTGACCCTGGAGTCCCTGTGCTCCCACTGGAGGGTTTTATTTTCTTTTAATTTTCCTTTACGCTTGTCTTGGTTTGAGACAATTTTGGAGGCAAATGTCCAAAATGAACATCTCTCTGTTAGAAGGCAGCAGCCCCTCCCCCACCAGGTTCAGAAAGAAACTCCTTGGAGGAAAGTGAAAGAAACCTATTTATTTAACAAGCAAAGTGCATGCAGGCACAGAAAAAAAAGGAATGAATAATGTTAAATAATAAAAACCTCTCGCTGTGGAGAAGACCTGGGAAGATTCAGAGTTCTTTGTAGGCTTTGCTCTCTCTGGAGCTGGGGTGCAGCTTGGGCCCCCTCTGGGCCATGGTGTGGGGCCTCCCGGTGATGTTCTGGTGTTGCTAAACAGTCTAGAAGAGAAGAAGAACCCAAACTTTCTTGCCTCGGCTAGCAGGCTAGCTAAAAAGCTAAAAGCAGAGAAATTTAACCCTTGTCTCTCTCCTGAGAAGCAGAGTCAAAAGCTGGCTAAAAGCAGGAAGGAGCTTTCCTCGGCTCTGTAGCAGCAGCATTGCAGGGGAGTGTGTGTGTCCTTGNTAGAAGAGAAGAAGAACCCAAACTTTCTTGCCTCGGCTAGCAGGCTAGCTAAAAAGCTAAAAGCAGAGAAATTTAACCCTTGTCTCTCTCCTGAGAAGCAGAGTCAAAAGCTGGCTAAAAGCAGGAAGGAGCTTTCCTCGGCTCTGTAGCAGCAGCATTGCAGGGGAGTGTGTGTGTCCTTGAGCACAAAACTGCTCTGAAGAATCCACCTGGCTCCTCTCCCCCCTCTCCTGAGAAACAGCTTAAAGGTACAGAAAGGCACAGGACTCATGTCTGTCATGGGGCAGATGTAGCAATATGCCCCCTAAAAGCAAAGGTTTCTATTACATCTAAGGTTCCAAATATGAACTGGTGGCCAAGGTTTCCCTTGTTCCCCAGGTCGTGGGTGGCTTAGCCCTCCACGAGACCCCAACCTCTGAGCCATTGGACCCCTGACCTGTAGGTTTTCCATACCTGTATCCTCACTGGACGATGCTTCATGTAATCCCACCCATCTAACCTGATAAAAACCACTGTTGCTGCTGGTCCGATGGTGTTGATGAAATCTCTTGATTAGGTGTCAGCTCGTTAGTCTTGGGGTTTGGTTGCCGCTCCTTGGTACTTGTCACCTCATTTACATCTGAATGCTGTCACTTCCCCTCCGGCAGCTTGCTGGGAGCAGTGGGGGGGGCGGTACTCCCGACACGAGGAGGGTGTTAGGGCAAACTAATATATATAATTGGGTGAGTAATCAGGGAAACAGGAGGGTTACATCGGTGTTGTGGGTCACTAACAAAAGCGGGGATAACTGGGTACAAAAATACACAGCAACATATTTTAACTTAATGTAAATAACGTACTGTAGGACAGGGTATTCTAACTTAAAGTAAACAACAGAGTACAGTAAAACCTTTTTAACTTAAGATAAACGACATAGAGCAGGACAAGTGGAGGACTTAATTACAGTAATTAGCAAAACAAGTGGGTTTAATTACTGGAGGGAAATAGGGGGTACATCAAAAGTGACTAACAAAAACAAGGGTACAGTGAATAGGTGGGGTCCTTGACGAGAGTGATTAACTTGGACAAGAGGCTTTAATTAAAAGGGTAGATAAGGGAACTCAGGTAAATAAACGATGAGAAAAACTGGAAAAAGAACTAGCAAAATTTTACTCATAACACCAGGTGCTTTTTGTTTGTTACTTTCATGTTATTAAACTTTTTTGTTTTGGAATAAAGCGATTGTCTCCTGTCTCTGTTTTAAGCCACTGCCTCAAGCTGGCTGAGGAGGAGGAAGCCACCTCCGAGGTAGTAATTTATCCTCTGGTGGATGTCTGTCTTCGGGGGCAGCCCGGTGGGACAACAAAGTTACCGGCTGACAACAGGGAATACAGTATCACACAGTCACCCCAGGACGGTGCTCAAAGCACAAATTCCTTTTCCACAATTAATCCCCTGTCCCACCCCGAGGGAAGTCTGCCTCTGTCTGTTCCACTGGGGAGCTGAGGAGAGCATTTAGAGCTCCCCTAGTTTTCTCCATGTAGTCCTTGACTTACTGCAGGTAGTTCAAGACTGTATGAGTTCCTTCCTGTTACCCAGCGTTTGTTGCTGTGTTGCTTTGGAAGGGCACTGTGTCCTCTGTGTTTGCCTGCTCTCACAGGGCAGTGTTGAATCGCCCCAAACCGGGCCAGGAAACACTTCAGAGACAAAGTCAGAGAAGTGGGTATTTGCTTTATTCGGCGCGCCGGGTGTGTGGGGATCGCTCCTCCAGACACACACCGGTGCTCTCTACAACACAGTATTTTATGGGTTAAATTATGAATATTCATCACATTCTTTGGGGCAGGTGTGGTTATACAAATTATTTCTCGGAAGTCATAAATGTCATTAGCATACAGGTCACGCATGCCCTGTGTGTCCTGGTGGTCGCACTGAGGAAGGCCTCTCCTCTTCCTCGGGGGTCTTTCTGATGAAGATAAGTAGTCTTCCTCGCGGTGAACTTTTCACCTTTCTCCCTGGGGCATGCGTAGTCCTTTAAGGGATGATTCAGCACTCTCTGGAGGAATTTTGTCCCCTCTTATCTTGACAAGATTAGGGTGAATTCAACTTCTTACGTTTTGTGATTAACATCTGCTGTCTGAATTAGCATTTGCTGTCTCCCGATAGCTAACTGTGCTTACATGAGTTAGCTATTTACTGCCCCTTTATCAGTGTGGGTTGCCCCTTTCGTGTGCTTGCACAAATGAACACCAGGAAGCATTTACGAGAGAGAGAGAGACTGAGCAGAGCATCAGGAGCTCAGGAGTGAGCTCCTGTCCTGTCAGAATGTGCAGCTTGGAATTTGAAGACATGTATTTATGCCTTGTGCTGTCTGCTGCCATTTTATTCCCCCTCAATTCTTCCTTATCCATATTCCTTTTATCCTTTATATCCTTCTCTGCCTTTTTTTTTTTTTTTTTTGAGATAATACTCTATTTGGAAGGAGTAGGAGCTCACTGAGTGAAAGGGAGCACTGCCTGGATTTGATTTGGAAAGGGTCCATCACCTCCATCTTTATGGACTGTGATTTGATTAGGATGATGCAGAAGTTGTCACAGATATGTCTGGGTGGGGTTGAAAGGTGAATTTGGCTGGCATTTGAGGCCTACTGATGGGCAATAAGATGAACTTTCCCTGCAGAGGCCTTATGCAGTTGGGGCCCATTCCTTCTTGACCAGCCAAGAGGTGACAGTGATTCCATAAGGGTCAGGGAAACTTCACAGTGAAGGTTTGTGTGTTTTTCCTTGCCGGTGTAAATAATAATGGGATCAAAGCTTATCATATTGATGGAAGGGACAAAAGTACATGTTCACATACAAAGGGGCTCAGCTGCTCTGCCTGGAAAGCTCTTTGTAGCTTTGGGAAATCTTCTTCCAGGCTCTTGGAGTCTCAGAAGCAGTGCTGCCTGCAGTGGAGGAAATGGGATATTATTGGGATATTTTCCATGTAAATCACCACTAGGAGCCTGTCTGGGGTGCTCTTTGCTTGGGATAGCCCACAAATCCAGATCCATTCTGTAGTTTGCTGCATGCCTTTCTTGTGCTGAGATTTATTACCCTGAGAAATCAATTCCTGTGACTCTTTAGCAATGGCAAAAGCAGCACTTTTATAATTGTGAGTTCATGCTTTATGTGGGATCACTACCTGTGCTTCAGCTCGCTTTCAGTGATAGAAAAGCAACCCTGAAGCTTTACTGTATTAAAAGTTGGTTTCTGAAGAAGGCTGTTCAAATGTTTCTTTATAAATATCCACATGTTAAGATGAACATTTCCATCATAATGTTTTTCAAAAATATGTTCTCTTGGTATCTTTAGTAATTACACCAATCTGCATGCAGTTTATTTCTGTTTATCTTCCAGTAAATTCACCAGATTCTTCCATCACAATCCCATGTCAGTGTTTTGGGTCTAATGTTCTGTGGCTTCAGCATTATCGCCCTCATGTATATTCCAAAATTGCAGTTCTACTATAAAGTCATCCTGCAGGGAGCTCTTGGGGCTTTCATGACCTCATTTACACAGCAATAAATCCCCAAATCTCATTCAGCCAGTGTTTTCTCTGTGACTAAATATTTCAGTCACCCATCATAGGAGATAATTTTCCCAAGTTAAAGTGGTATGGGAATAACTGTTACAATTAAAGGTATAATAAACTATTAAACTTGAACAAATGAACTGGTGCTTTGGTGAAAAAAGACAGTGAGTTGTAAAACCTTTTGTTCCTAATTACAGCAGAGGGTGTTTCTCCTGCTTGGCCCATGTGGCTGCTCTGTACAATCCTCAGTGCTGGGGCTAAGCTGGGAATGGCAGCTTCCTTTTAATTTATGGATTCCATTAAAGGCACCAAACCTTCATTTAAAAGGGGAATTCAATTGAAAACTCTAATTTCCCAAATAAGAGTCCTTTTTTCCTATTTTCCCTGCATTACACTGAAGACAAATCACTGCATGTCTTCAGTGTAATGCAGGGAAATGTGCAGGGGCAAGGTAATTTCCAAGAACTATTGAGGCAGATTTTGGTTCTTCCATGATCCCAGCTTCCCAGAAAGTTCCCCGTTTGAAGAGGAAAGGCAGTTTGTTGTTGCTAACAGGAGCTCCTTGTTGGAATTGCTGCCAGTGTAGACACTTGCATGGCAATTGATCAAAATTAAATAAAACACCCGTGAAAAAGTGATGAGGCTCTTTCTCTTGCTAAAACACATTAAGCCAAGTGTAATGGCTGTAGCTTCTAGAATAAACTCATCAAAACTAATGAAAACATAGTTCAAAGAGATGTGGTTGCTTTAATTGCAGAGCCTATCTTAACTGTTAGTGTGTCAATAAATGCTTTTTTATTCAAGGCAGACAATCTGTCAGAGTCACATTTGATACCTTCTTTCTTGGGTAACAGTTCAACGTGTCCTTGGACTCAAAGCTCTCTGAAAGCTTCAGAAAGGAAGGAAATACTTGGATTAGAAAACGAAAAGGGTTTACTTTGTTTCAGGAAATTGAACTTTTCTTTTATCGTCACACAAACCTAGAGGAGCTGTGTGCGATTCTGTGACTTTTAAAATTGAAGAGTTTTTTACAAGTTCAGGCTTAAATTTTTCCAGAAAATATCCCAAATATCTCAACCCTTCTATCATATTGTGTATTGCTTTTTCTGTTGGTTGTTCTTTTAATTATTTACTTCTCCTCCTCAATACTGTTCTCTTGAGTTGGTTAATACCAAGACTGCTGAATATCATAGAATTGAAGTTGGAAAAGACCTTTAAGATCACAGTGTGAACACAGAAAAAGGAGGAGGATTCGATAATGATTAGTGCAAGATCAAGATGTATACATTAAATTTTGGTTAGATAATTAAGCTGAAGATTGAAATATAGCAAGTGTTCCTATTTTCACAGTTGCTGCCAACACAAGCTTTGACACAGGATTCACTTATTTTTAGAGCCAAGTCAACAGATCTTGGGCATGCTTTGCTCATCATAGTATTTTAGCCATAGCTTTTTATAAAAAAATTATTTAAGCACTTAGTAAAGTGCATTGTGTGAAAATTGTTTAGGCTTTGTTTGGTTTGTTTTGGCAATGTAGGATGCTTGCAACCTGCCATGGTTGTACAAAAGGTGAGGCAGCTGAGGAGGGAAAAGATTTAGCGTTTGACCTGGGAAAGATTTAGCATTTGACCTGGGAAAGATTTAGCATTTGACCTGGGAAATGACATAATAAGCCATCAGCTCCTCAGGCATCAAAAATGATGTGATGGTTCTGGTGTCTCTGAGGACCTCCAGTTAACTGAGAAGTTTTGTTTCTTTCATGTGAACAACTAAATGTTAACGGAGTATTTTTAAGAAACCCTGCCAAGTCATGTGTTCTCTTCTGCTTGAAAACAATCTTGGAATAGCTGTAATAATTATTAATGATTTCTTTTTATTAATGTTTGTTTTATAATACATCTGTAATCTTGTATTCCTTAGAAAAATAATGTTGTGTTTTGTAGACCTGCAGGGTACTGTTAATGCTTTGTGTTTGGTAAAATCTGAAAAGGTGAGATTTTACAAAATAAGTCCAGGAGAGGAGCAGAGCTGTTGGTGTCTGATGAATGTGGTGTGCTTTGCTAAATGAGAGAATGATATCTATGTTTTGTTCCTGATCAGTTAGGTTTGGTGTCAGGGTTGTGAGGGGCTGGAACCCACATCACAGGCCTGAAAAAGAGGTTTGCTGGCATTTTTGTTTCGATGTCTCAAAGTGAACCCTTCCATGGAAGCAGATGATCTCCAGTAAGAATGTCAAAGCTCTACAGTGAATATCCCATTGGTACTGGATCCCTGCTGGCTGTCACTGCTTCAATTCAAGTATTGGAAATGTGTTTTCTGTAGAGTTTACAAAAACTGTATTTATTATCAGCACCCAGCTTAAGATTGCCCCTGGAACTTGTCCCCTATCTTTTAGGAGAGTATTTAGCCAGATTACTCTCTTACATCTTCAGCATCTTCTTGGGCAGGGAAGATGAAAACACTGAACTTCTGGGCTGAGCATGGAGTTAATACCTGGGAGATGTTTCAGAGCTGCCTTTAACAGGGATGTAGGGCCATGAGTGACTCCTGTGGAGCCCTGTGAGGAACCCTTTCCCCCACACTGGCCAGGGCATGGTCACAGGGTCAGGGCACATAGCCATGGCTCAACCCTTCCGTTTTCCAAGTGCCGGACCCATCATGTGAATTCAGGATTTGAATTCACAAATTTGAAGGGGCCTGGGTTTACTGCTCTCCATTCAAGAAGAGGCCTTCAGAATTTGGATATGTCTATGAGCAGGTTTTCCTTTCCCACCCATTGCTAGAAGTGGAGGAAACCAATGCCTGGATCAGAACACTGATCATTTACTGAGCTTCACGGAACCATCGTAGATCAGAATTCCTTTGGTCACCAGTAAATTTTACTGATCCAAGTGTTCTCAAGACCTTCAGTATTCACTACCCCTTCAGATCTCTTCTTCAGTATTATTTTGTTCAATGATTTTATCCAGGCTGTGTCAGTTTCTACAGTGTTTGGGATATTTTTCCTGCCATCTCAAGCTGTAGTTTTATTGTTCACCAGCACTCAGCAATGAGCTGAATCTCCTGACTGTCACTGAGATGTTGTCACTTTGGTTTTGAATGGCATTTTACTAAGCCTGTAATAAATTTCCATGCTTGATTCTGTCAAAGCAGCATTGCCTGTGAACAGTGAGGCACAGTTTAAAATGTTATTAATATAACAGCACAAAGAAACTAATCTCTCGCTATGACACTTCACTTTTTTCCCTATGCCTTAATCAAACCTTCACACATCTGTAAAGCTTGTTTTGGTTTACAGAGATCGTGACACAAAATTTCCTGCCTTGCCTTCTCTCTGCTTATATTGGCTTTTTTTTTTTTTTTTTTTAGAGAGCGCTTAGGTTTCCATTTTCTCTAGATATGTTAGTCTTTAATCTCATTTAACATTGTATTTAACATTGTTGCATGTCTTGGAATGACTTCTTTTATTTAAAAAAATCCTTGAGGCTACTTTGACATCTTTTCTCCCAAAGCTTTGCCCTGAGCAGTTTAGTCACCCACAGGAGAGCGCAGGGTGCTTGAAAACAGGGAAGCACAGTATTCCCTTTATCCTTGTTGCTAACTCCCTGCTCACAGCAGAGTCATTCCTACACTCCAGGGGTTTAAATAGCTTTCTGACAGTTGGGTAGGTCAGTTTCTCTGTCTTTGCTGGGAAAAAAAAGTTTTAAAACCCCCAATACCCCAGAAAAAAATACTACATTTGTTTTCTTTACAAGTTATTTTTAAACACTGTGATTTAAACCTGTTCAATTTAGTGATGCACATGCATCAGTGGGAATAATATTAATTGGTTTAAAAATGTAAAATGTTCTAGTGGGAAGCAGTAATATCGTTAGCCAGTCATTTATAACAACAGCATCTTCCTCTGCTTTCAGTCTCTGGAATTCCTGAAGGTGTCTGGACCTGTCACCATAATGGAACAATGTAGGAAGAAATCTCTTTGACTATTTGTGGATTGTTTGTGGGAAGTTTGGCTTTCCCTGTGCTTCATGATTTTCCAGTCTTCTTTCAGAAGCTCGTATGGGGAAATACTTGGGCAGCTCCATCACAAACCTATGGCAAAGTTGGGATGTTCTCACACTCTGCTGCATGGTCTCGTTTGTAAGGAAACTCTGCATTTGGGAAAACAAATCTTATTGGCAGAGAACACATGTTATCAGTGTGAGGTAATCCTAAATTTGGGGTTGCCAAAGGCTTGGCTGTCAGGTTATTTGGAACTTCACTTTTTTGGGTAGTTCTATGTGAACTCTCTGGTTGTGTTTGATTTCTGGGAGAGTTTTGAGGATAAAGGGAAAGATTTTGTTCAAAGCCACCTGTCCTCTGGAAGCACTTCCTGCTGGCTGCCCTGGGGTTGGTGTGGCCCAGCTCAGTGCTTCACATTGCCTCAACAATGCGAGAATGGCACCTGCCTCTGTGCTTGTGTTCTGTGGTGTCACCTGGCTGGATCTGAAAGGTAACCTGAAACAGGCACTGCGCTCTGAGCAGTGGAATCCTCCAGTTCCACTGTGAACATTAAACACCAGCTGCAGTGGGTGCTGTCAAAGGCAGAGCAGGAACAGCTCTGCTCTGGGGACAAGAGTTCCCAGTGCTGCACATGGCCAAGAACTGGAGCTGATTAACAGGCCTGCTCTAATTGGGACTCACCTGTGGTTTTGCTGGGCTTGGGTCATGTTTCGTTATTTGGTAGAGCCAATTATTAAATGTTTTATTGCCAGTTTCATCCCTCTCAGTTGCACCACACTGAGAATTTGCTGGTGACAGCTATTGATCAGAAATCTCAGTGTTCTCTCATCCTTCCTCTGATCCAGTGACATATAACTTAAAATAATAAAGAATACAATGTTCTCAGTTGTATAAAGTCACAGCGATCTCTTTAAATGCCTTTCTCCAAGCCAGAGAAACAAGAATTTTTCCCCTTCTGTCATTCTCAAAGTTATCTTAAAAATCTTGCATTGATTCATTACATATCTGTGTGGTACTTGTTCTACTATCCCTTCACTGACTTATTTTTTCAGTCTCAGAAGAGCTCTTGTACAGATAACGCTGCACACAGTTTCCCTAACAAGCTATGCAAGCCACCGTGAAAGGATTTTGCAGAATCATGCTATAAATCCCCTGAATAGGTGATATTGATTTCTGAAGAGGTCTTGCTGAAAAGGGAATGTGCTGCTCAGGTCTCCAGAGGTGTTACTAAAAGGACAATAGTACTGGAGAAGAAAAAGCAGGAGAAAATCGATTCTCTGGCTACTTTTTGTTTGTTTGTTCTCAGCGAGATTATACAGGGGAGAGGAAATGGATTGAGCTATATTATTTCAGCTGGGCTGAAAGTTGCTTTCTTTTTATGTTGAGAGTTATTTGATGTGCCTGAAATCTGTGTGAGCTGAGGTCTATTGCGGGGTAGATGTGGCAAACAGACTCTGCTTGTCAGGCTCTTTACCTGGAGTGTGTGAGCAGTGCTTCTTACACAGTGAGCACACATTGCCTTCCCCAAAGGAGTTATCCAGCCATGTGCCAGAGTTACTCCAGGGAGGAAGGAGTTTGTCTTATTCTGCCACCAGCTCTGGTTTAAGACCAAGCTCGTGAATTCTTTTGCTGCCAGACAGTGATTTTTTTTTTTTTTTTTAATGGAAGCATAGGGAAGGAATTGTGTTTGTAGAAAGTACCTGTACCATTCAGAGTTATCCTTTCATGAGACCTGCCAGTGGCATGTATTCACACTTGTATGCTGACAGCTGACAGGAGGAGAGGAAAAAGAAGAAATTGCTGGAAGAGAAAATAGAGGAAGAACCCAGGAATACTAAGCTAGAAATCCACCATACTTCATTCAAAAACATCTCTGATGTGGTGTTGACTGGAGTTGAAGTTTCCATTCTTTTGTTTTGAGAAGCAGTAAGTCCTCATTCCTCCATACTAAAAACAGCAAAGGTTTTAAAATGATTTTTAAATGAAGCTGAAGCTCCATGCTCTTTTTATTTACCTTTTTCCCAGTTGTTCTCCAGCTCAGTAGTTGTTGCACTTACTCCTTCATCTTTGGAAAGACAGTGTTGTCCTCTAGGAATATATTTTATCAAAGAAATGTGTTCTAGCTGTTTCCTTTGTATTGTGTCCTTTACATCATGAACAACATCTGTCTACAGGAGCAGAATTCTGAGTGTATTTTAATTTGTGGTGTTTGGGATTAGCAAAAAAATAGCACCTTTAAAATACTCCTAAAAGATCTACAGGATTTTGGAGCCTGTTTCCAAAGAATGGGGCATTTAAAGTCTTGAGAAACTCTTCTCTCCACTCAAAGGCACCTGGTGGTATTTCTAGGCTGGTCCTTAGGCAGACTCCACTAGAAGAGCAATGTTGCAATTCAGATCGAGAATCCAGTTTAAAATACTGGTGTTTCACAGATTATTTTGTCCATCTCTAATGCAAGAGGAGGAATAATTTTTTTCTTGTATAAAAACTAATCCAGAAAGCTTTCCTCTCTTATTAACAGCTGTCCTATAACAGCTTTCTTGATAATATCAATCTGCTCTCAGATTTCTACCAGATTTTTCCCCCAGGATATTTTCTTTCCTTTTCTGTCCTCTGGATTTAAGCAGCCTTACTTCAATGCTAGCAATATACAGACTTTGTTCTGTCCCCTTTCTTCCCCCATCCTCACATGTGTACATTTTATAAAAGCATTTTGAGTGGAAAATAGTTTTTCAAATGATTCTGGCTTGATTTTTGCCTTTTTCTTTGATATGTTCTCTGTATTTTTTACACATATATTTGTAGCTTTGTAGTCTATTGTTGTAACTTAGCTTCAGTATCTTCCTAGGCAGAATGACAAAACAAATTCCAGGACCGCTAGCCTATCTTAGTTCTCCTTAGAAACCAAGGTTGAGAGCAGCTCTTCGAGACATATTTTTTATAAACAGAGCTTGGTCCTTGTGCTGGTTTGAGACAAATTCAGGTAAACTCTCTGAAAGGAATGTCTCCTCGAAAGAAGGCAGATTTCAGCCACCCCTGCAATATATTACTTTATTTCTATATCTCTATATTTCTTTCTATATTTCACCCCTGCAAATATTTATTTTCTCCCCACCAGGTTCGGGGGAAAAGAAATATTTCCTCGGAGGAAAGTGAAGACAAAACTATTTATTTAACTAACACACAGGAAAAGAATAATAACGCTAAATAATAAAATCTCTTGCTGTGGAGAGAAACCTGGAAGATTTTTAAGTCCTTCTGTGGGTGTGGTCTCTCTCCTCCTCCTCAGAGCTGGGGTTTTGGTGCAGGCCCCTCTGGGCCTCCCGGATTCTGTTCTGGTGATGTTGCACAGTTCCAGGAAGAAGAAGCCAAAGTCCCAAGGAAACAAAGTTTAACTCTGTCTCTCTCTGGAGAAACAGAGCCGAGAGCTGGCTGGAAAGCAAGGAAGGGTGCTTCCTCCACTCTCAGCAGCAGCAGCAGCAGGAGCAGCTATCTCCCTACTGCAGAAGAACGCAGAGAGGAGTAGCCAGAGTGACCTTGGAGGACAAAACTACTTTGGAAAAGCTTGTCTGGCTCTCTCTCTCTCTTGCACCCAGTTTTAAAGGCACAGAAAGGTGCAGGATTCATGTCTGGGCGACATGGGATAGACATCATAAAGTGACCCCGAGGCAGTCCTCATCTGAGGGGGGAGGATTTAGAAGGTGCTAGAGCTGGGGGGATTACTTCACCAGGCATGCTTCTGACTGAGGGCTCTTGTCAGATATGCTGATTTGTGAAATCTATAAAAATTGTACGTGTGTTATGCTGTGTGTGCACCTTTGGCATTTTCCACCTGGCAAAATGTGCCTCTAAGTATCCTTATATAAAGGTAAGCCCCTTTATCACCCTAACTCTATCTGGCTTGTGATTCTAGGACCAGAGAAAAAGGCATCACTACTTGACTCAAACCTGTTCTGGAAGGAAGCAGTCAATTTCCATTGCCTAGTTTCAGGTGCATCTTGGGAAGAGGGAATGAAAGAATCAATATATTCTTTCTCAGTCATTTTTTCCCTATTTAAAATTGTAGGACTGAAGAATAATTGAGGTGGGAAGAGATGTTGGGGGCCTCCTAGTCCAACCCCTTGGAAATAATACATCAGGTTGCTGAAGACCTTGTCCAGGTGAGCTCTAAATGTCCAAGGATGGAGATTCCTCTGGTGCTCTGGAGGTCAAACTCTGCTCCAGTGTTTGACCACTCAGAGGTGAAAAAAGGTTCCCTTGTTCTACCTTGTTACCCTGGATACCTGTCCTTTACCTGCACACTGTGAGGTGGCTCTGGCTCTGCCTTCTCCACCTTGTCCCAGAAAGCAGCTTCTTTAAACAGACAGCCACAAGTTGTGTTAAGGCAAACACAGTAATTTTTATTAGTTTGACTTAATTAGAACTCCGTGCCGTTTTCCTGAAATTCTCCAGCAGTTTATTTTTTACATTTGTTTCCAATACTGTTATAAGTAGCAAACACCTGCTTGATAATGAAAAGGTCAGTGTCTTGTAGCAGAATTTTGGCAGGGGCGTGGGTCTGATTGTCTGGTGGATGAGCTTTGAATTATATTAGCTAGGCCTCAGATTTTGGGCCTGTGTCGAAGTGATAAGCCTGTGGCACATCAAAAAATACCTATTAAAGTTTGTTTGGTTTTAGATAGCATAGTTATATTGTAATCATAGTAGCCGTTTTAAGACTGAATTGTTTTGAATTCTTTTTTACCTTGTATACCAATTAAAAAACACCTGGATTTGTAAACTATCTGAACTCTATATAACCCGACATTTTGAGATAATAAAGGGGAGAACGCACGAATAACCAAATTGGTTGGATCGTCTGTTGCTCTGTTCTCAGCCCCTGCATAATTAGAGTCCCTGGCACTCTTTTTTCTTCTTCTTTCTTTTTTCTTTTTCTTTCTTTTT
>VZTN01017299.1:72453-111659 GCA_013400515.1 Erpornis zantholeuca
TGCTCTCCAAGGACACCCAGAACAAGAACTGTAAACCATCATCTTGGGAAGAGGGGGGCAGGCTTGGGGGAAATCACATCATTGGCTGGGTTCTGCTTGGTGAATTTATGCTGATAAAAAAGTGTGAAGCTCTCTTGAGCTGTCATTGTCCATTTTGAGATCCACTGAGGCAGGACCTCTGCACCCCGAATTGTGCACCTGAAGGCCTTTCAAATAAATACCACATTTTTTTCCTTTATTCCTGTCTGGTCTCTGTTTCTGTGTAGCCAATTTAAGGCATCAGTCCCATGGCATTTCCCGTGGGGGCTGGCTGCATCTGTGCAGGGTCACACAAGGTGCAGAGTCTGAATGTGACTGACAAACTGCAGCATTTTGCTGATATCATGCTCTTTGTACCATGAGAAGCTGCCTGTGGCCTTGATGCCTTTTCAGCCCTAAAATCACAAGCCAAACAAGATTAAAATGATAAAAAGAGGTTTCCAGTTACTGAAGGTCGCCAGGTACACTTATGGCAGAATGTACACGTGATATAGGGCTTCAGCACTTTTACATGTTTAGCAAATTTGCATAATTGACAAGAATCTCCAATTAGAAGTACTGTTAATGAAGTAATTCCCCTCTTGGTTCAGTCCTCTACTGAAGCCTCCCCCCTTGCTTCTAGCCCCACTTTGTATATATCTGCATGCATGGGAATGTGGAATGGTTAACTGAAGAAGCAAGACTAGAACAGGATTTCAGAAATGTGTTTGTTTAACAAAGTACTGGACTTAGATGAAGAAACTATACATGATAATAGAGCTACGAATATGTGAAAAATATGTAAAAAGTACAAATCTTCTGCCATCAGCCTTGCCAATACCTTTACTCTTCTAACAGGTGTTGCTGGTGCTGCTTGAAAGCTCAACTTCCTTGTCAATGTAGTGACATTCGCAGCCAAGCCTGGTGAGAATGTGCATTTCAGATGGTTTTCACTCATGAACTTGTCAGATTTCCACACCACCTTTTGGAAAAAATGAGTGCAGGTGAATCCTGGCTCCCCTGCACAGACCCAGGAGCAGGAGTCACATGAGCTTCCCGAGTGAATGTTACCCACGGAGAAGGATTTTGCCCTGCAGGGCTGTCTCAGGATTAGATGCCAAACTGCTTTTTAGATTCCAGTTGCAGTGTGTAATGCAGCTTTGGCTGATGGGTTATCTTGGGCTTGTGAACAAAGTTTCACTACATGTTTGCCTTCTGTCTGCTGCTGCTTGCTGTTTCTGTGATGTTGGAGTCCAGGGAAGCCTGGAAACTTCTCCTGCTCCTCTGAGGGTTCCTTTAGTCCCCAGAGCTCCCCAAAAATAGCTTAGCTTGCCACCTAAGCTGATGGGAGAAGCTCCCTTGACTTTTGGGAGAACCTGAATGTACCAAAGAGGTGAAGATATTTTTGTTTAGTCTACCACAGGGAATTTAGTTGTAGTTTTAGAATCTTGCTCTGTGTATTATATAGAGACAAGATGGAGATTTTTTGGGTGTCAGTCTCTTCTTCTTTCTTCTTCTTTCTTCTTCTTCTCTTCTCTTCTCTTCTCTTCTCTTCTCTTCTCTTCTCTTCTCTTCTCTTCTCTTCTCTTCCCTTCCCTTCCCTTCCCTTCCCTTCTTCTCTGACACAGTTCCTGTGGTTTTCTGGTTGGTGGAGGGAACTGAGTGTGGAAGAGACATGTCAATGAAATTGGCATTCGTTGGTGTTGGGAACAAAAGTACCTAGAGTTTTCTTGGTCAATATTAGATAATGGTCAATGTTAGATATAAAAGGTTGCTGCTGTGAGCTGCCATTGCTTTTTCTGCACTTGTGTTCCTGGAGGTCACAGCGCTGGCTGTGCCTCCAAGCCTTTGATAAGAGAAAAATAAACAACCTTGAAAAAGCAGAAAAGAAGCCTCATTTCATCTTTTTGGGACATGGGACACAGAAGAAGCAAGAAAGCTCAGCCAGAGACTATCAGGGAACAAACAAACCTGGTTAGTGTGGTTTGGGAAAGTTTCTGGAATTTTCTCCTGCTGCTTCCTCTGGTTGTGGGGGACTGTGTGGTAGGAATGTGTCTGCCCTGGCAAATCAAAGCCTGTACCACCCATCAGCAAGTATCATCCATGGAGCTATACTGTCATCACATTTGACAGCATAAAAAGCACTGATTGCATAAAAAAATGATTCAAAACTTCCTCAAAGTCAGTGACAAGGAAACATGAGCAATATTTGAAGGGGTTGGAGATTTTTTTCAGATTTTGATCTGGACTAAAATTGTCAAGAAATACTCTGAAAAGCTGAGTCAGACTCCATCTACTTTTTAGTGAACTTGCATATCTGCAAAGAAATACAAGTGGAATTGTGTGGAAAACTAAATTTTTAATGTGTAAACATAAATGTGTGATGCAGATTTGGACTAAAACTGGTTTTAGTTTTATGGGTCACGTAGCTTCAGAGAAAAACTAAGGTTGTTGGTCAAAGTCCTTATATTACAACTTTTCTTCAAAGGATGGGCTTTAGTCCAGTCAGAAGTCTGACACAGCAGCTTAATTTCAGAGAGAGGAAAATAATACATTTAGTTTTTAAAAAATCTAATTTCCATTTGTGGTGGAAGGTTTACACGTAACTCTTGAGAAATATTTATTAAAAACCAGCCCAACAACACACACACAGCCAAACCAAGGCAACACTGCCTTGGTGGACTGGTTTAATGCTTTAAGTTTTGAAGTTATGCTTCCTTTTCCGCTTGTTTCTGTACCTGCAGCTTCCAGCATATGCCACAGTCACACACAGGCTGCTCCTGATGGCCTCTGATCTGGCAACACTGCAGCAGGAAAGCTCCTCGTGCTGGATTTGACAGAACAAGGTGAGGAAGGAGATCTCTTCTTCTGTGTTGGCCTCTAGCAGTTAATTTGTTACCCATGTGAAGCCTAAACTACGAACCGAATGAGGTCTGAAAGGTCAGTGTTGATCCCTGACCAGGCAGAGTGAATGTGGAGGAAAGTTATGTGGAATCACTGGAATTGGAGGGAACAGCATCTTGGGGAACAGGATTCGGCAGTGGCTCCACACTGCATCTCCTGATTGCACTGAACATTTTTGTCCAGGCTAGGGATTAATTTAAACCTGCATGACTTTATGATATCCAACTGCTCAAGTGCCTGTGGCTATGTGCTGTAATCATCCTGACTGCATCTCACTCTGGATGACTGCCACACTGCTGTCCCGTGGGGTAGGAATATGCCTGCTCCAAAAGCAAACAACAGTAGCAGAATAAATAGACATAAATAATGTAAATATATAAAAATATATTATTTATACTTATACAGGTGTTGCTTATAGCTGCTGCCTTTACAGAAATTGTGAAACCAACGTGGTAATGGAATTATTAAGTAATTGTTGAGCTGTTTTGGTTTGTACATACCCTTAATTTGCTTAGTACATAACCTTGAATTGATTTTTACATATTCTTCCACACCTTCTCTCCAAACAATGCTTGCTTTCCTCAGCTATTTTTTGAAGGTTTAATGAATCCTTTGAAAATAGTCAGGTGAACCCCAGTGATCTGCAAACAGAAGATTGGAATCCACATCTGTGAGTGTCAGAGCACAGTTGACTTTTTGTGTGCCATAAAATCTTCCAGGGCTCCATTTGAACCAGAACTTTTCTCTAGACACTCCAAATCCTCCATCTGGTGCCTTGTATTCAGGAGGGACAGAGGAAAGACTGAGTTTCATCTTCTGTATTTAATGGGTTTGATTGTGATTGTACATCTTTGTTGCTTCACTGACTTCAGAAAAGAGTGGTTCTCTGTATCTCTCTGATTTCAGAATTGGGCCTGAAATTGATAGTGGTATCACAAAAAGGAAAATACTATTAGGAACTAACACTCAAGAAAAATGACACAGCCTGGGTTTGAAAATGGAACTAATTTATTCACCCGTTCCCTCAGCGGCAGAGCAGAAATGAGTGGGAAGGATGAGAAATGATAACAGTGATGAAAGCTGTGGCATCCTCCTCTGGGCAGGCACTAAGGCTGTTTTAAAAATGTGCAGTCAGTTTTCTGACAGAGTCACCACCTCCTGAGAAAAGTCTGGATTTCTAACGTTAGGCTTAAGGCTCAAGAAAAAAAAAAAATTACATCCCTTCTGCCCACTTCTCAATTGTGTTTTGTATTCTGCTGCTTAGCTTTGGCTGTCAGCAACAGAATCACATTAAATGGGTGGGGATCACTATAAAACCCCTCAGTCCAGCTCTTCAGCTGGAAAACAGCAAACCCCCAGTGCTGGAGGGTGCTCTGGGAGCACTTGCACAGGTGGGCTTTGTGCTGGTGCTCGGTGTGCAGCAGCCAGAGCTCAGACTGGGCTCAGCGCTGTGCCCCTTGAGCTCAGCTTGTACCTAGAAACACGAGGAAAACAAACCCCTCTGTCCGTGGCAACGAGTTCATCTGCTGTGCTTGCCTGCTCAAATTAACTTGGCAAAAAGATTTACCCTGGGGGGCAGCAGTAGATTGTACCAGGCAGGTCGAGTGGCAGGCGCTGCCGACTCCTTGGTACACACAGCACTTTGAGTGCACCTTCGTCTGCTGCAGCCACTGTCAGACCAGCTGCTTTCCTCCCTGGCTCCAGCCTGGCATTGCTCAGCTTGCCTGATTTAAGCTGTGTCTGTGAGGTGACCTGCCTTGGTTTCACGACACCTTGTTGCTCCCTGACACCCACTGCTCTACCTGACTGTCCCAGCCTTGCCAGCAGCTTTTCCTTTCTTCTTGTTTTGGCTCTTAGCAAGAGGGCATGTAACTCTGAGAGCTCACAGCGTCTGCTGGCTGATCAAGGGAGCTGGAACAGCTTCTCACACCTGGGAGCAGGCGCTTACATGAAGCTCCCCCCTCAGGTTTTTGACCCTGATGCTGGAAGCTATTGGCTGTGATTAGGGGGAGCCCGCACTCAGACGTGTGTGGGTAATTTGTGGTAAGTTCATACCTTACCAAGTTCTTTTCTACTATATGATATATTGGTGTTATTGCCTGTAAAAAATACGTCTAGTTTAGTAAACTAATGAAAACAAATGTGTTAGTGTCTGTCAGCTTGTCCTTTCCCTTTATCATTCCTCCTTTTCACTAGATTCCAGCAGACCACTCCTCTATTTCTTGGCTCCTTTGTCCTCCCAAACTCTTCAAAATGAGAGGTGCTGAATGTATTTTGTCTTATGTGCACAATAAATGTATTTAAATAAAAAAAACCTTCAGCAGAATGGGGAGAGACAGAGATGCATAGATTATGTCAGACATGGAAACCTGAGCAATCTACATCGGGAGGTCCTTGTAGGACTCTGGGCAGAGTGGCAAACACCCTTGGCCATGTCCTGTTTCTCTGTACTGGGTATGACTGCAGCAGCAGCAGCTCCTGCACACTTTTTGTCCTTGATGGTATGTTCTCCATAGCGTGGCAGTCTGGCTCAGAGCAGTGCCCTCTAGACCCAGATCTCCTCTTCAAAAAGGGTTTGGGGCTTTTTAGGGCATTACAGTTCAGGGCTCAGTGAGGATTCTTTTATCACTGGATAAAATCTGAACACTTGGGAAACCAGTGAAGATCCTACTGCGAACTGCAGCCAGGCCATGATGACACATGTGAGTTTTTGTTGGAGTCCAAGAAAACTAAAAAACTTTTCCTGTTGCTGTGAGGGGTCATTTTTCCCCCAGAGCACCCCAAAAGAACTCAGCCTTTGACCTGAGTCCCTGGAAAAAGCTCCCTTTACTTCTGAACAAATTGAAAGCATCAAAAATATGAAAAAAATATTTGATTTAGTTTACCACAAAATGAACATTTGTTGTTTTAAGTTTTGCTATATACAGGTTAATAAAAATCAAATGTAAAAAATCTAAGGTGTTGGCTCTAACTTCTTCTTCCTTCTTCTTCTTCTCCCTTTTTCTTCTTCTCCATTTCCTGAAATCAGGTAATTAGTAAAAAAACCTTAGTGTAAAAAAACCATGTTAACAAAATTAATAGTTATAAGTACAAAAACCAAAATAAAATATGTAACAACTTATTATTAAGTAATAAAGCTTTAAAAAACGTCTACTTCCAAAAACAACAGCCATTGTAGTCCTAAAAGCTACAGCCACAGCCAAGGCACAAGCTGCACTTCTGAAACTAAAATAAAAAATAATAAACAACCCTTAAAATTACAACAAAAAGTTTTGACTCCTCTCTTCCTAATATAAAACACATTAAAAAAAAAAATAAACAAACTGGACTAAAGGCCCAAAACTCCATCGACTTTTAAAACAAATTTTGAGTTCTCCTCAGTCTTTGCAGTCATATCCCCAGAAATCTGTGGTTTAGCTTCTCCCAGGAGCATTAGGAACAGAAAGGTTCTTTCCTTAGAAGCAAAGCTGGCAGAATGCTGGAGCCTGTAGGCGATGGTTTCAGTAAGGGAGATCCACCTTCCCTCGGTTTCACTGCTAGCATTGCTCCAGATTAGCCCTGCAATTCTTTCCCTCCTGTTCCTGTTTCTGAAGGATCTCTTTCCTGCTCCATTCAGCTTGGGGTTTTTCATCTTGTTCTGTGAATCCAGCAGCTTGCCAGGATCCTCAGAACCACTGAACTCTTTCGATTGGAGTTGTAGCTTTCCCCATCTGTGCTGATGGTTAGCTGGGTCTCACTCTGCCATTCCTCTCCTGGTATGCTCAATGTTTGTGCAGTGGCTGGAGTCATCCTCTGCTGTTTGTGAGAATGTGACATTCAAAAACACCATGAAGGTCGAAGCCTGGTTGAGCCAGCACTTACAAAGCCCAAATAAATGAGAAAATGTGGTATGTATCCCAAAGAGCTTTAATTCTTATGTGGTGGTCAGACTTTTTTAAGGACTTTATATAATAATACCAGAATGCGAGAAGAAGTTGTCTAGTTTGACTGAGGAGACGAAAAGACAAGAGTCTCCCTGCCTGAGGTTTGGGTCATGACAGGTGTGTGAGCAGCCTCCTGCCTCGCTCCTCCTCTCCCTGCCAGCTTCAGCATTTTGGAGCAAGCTATGAGAAAGTTTCCTGCAACCTCAGAGCACCACCTATAAATCCAGATGCTGTTACCTAAGCGTAGAGACAACTCCTGCATGTAATTTAGGGGATCAGTGCACTGCAGGGCTCCTCAATAACACAAGCCACAGCTGTTTGTCACTGCTATTCTATTTTTCTGTAATAGCTGTAGCATCTTGTTGAGTGTATAGCACAGGAGAAGGGACCAGCATGGCTCTAAACTGCCTGGTTTTAGCTCAAAGTGGGCTTTTATTAAAATACTCAAACCCCATTTGCTATGTTCTGAGATTATAGTACCCTTTGTAGATGTTTGCAGATTGCTAAATTAGAATACCAAGCAATTATGAAAGGGAAGTGCTTTATGAATTTAATTTTCTGATATGAAAAGCACAAGGGAAAACTACCAATATTAATACTGCAGAGTCTCCAGGATAATTCTGTAGGAGAAAGTTACTGGCTATTCTAAGTAGGCTCTGCAGGAGCAGACTGGTTGTGCAGTAGCCCACTTGCCCCACCAGGACCCACATCACTGAGAACTCTGTGGCCCTCTGTGAAAAGTCTCATTTGTGAAAGCATCTCTGAGTTGTTCCTCCGTGTGCTCTTCATCATTCCACACCTACCTTCCCAGCAAGGCACCATTTCCTTCTTGGCCTCATCTCTCTCATCCAATACCCACCTGGAAGTAGCCAGGCAGGGTTCCTACAGACAAACAACAGGGTCATTTGGAATAGCCTTCTTCCTAAGCAGGATCTCTTTTGCACCTTTGTAGAAAGTGGCTAAGAAAGATGAATAAATAAATAATAATTTTTAAAAATTAAAAATAGTTACTTAAAGACCATCCCATTGCTATGGGTCTAGTGCTCAGATCCCAGGATGTTGCTAATGGCAGTTGGAACCCTGGAAGCTGAGAATTTTAAATTCTCTGTGCTGAAAGGCTCTGTTCCACAAGAAAAGCCTACATTTGATCTGAGGCCTTGGGATAGGCTTCCAAAATTGAGTGATAACATTAAAATCACATGTGTGTAGTTTGAATAGAAGGTGTGGTCTCACAGGGTGAAAATTTTGAGATTTAAGGTTTTGGAATATAGCAATACATATAATTATATATGTGTTGAGATGGAGTTTTTAGGGTGGTGGCTGGATACTTCTTTTTCACTTTCTTCCTTCTTCTTCATGGGTTTAGATGGTGTCTTATAATTGGATAAGAAAATCTGCACTGCTGAACTTAGGTGTTTGAATATTGGGTTAGAAATAAAAATAACTTAGGTGGCAAATCATTATTGGACCAACTGTCCTTGAGAAATCTCTGCAGAGCCAGAGAATCACCATTATGGCCTTGTTCCACCTTGTTAACAGAGCATGCATCTCCTAAGACTGTAACATAGATAAGAATTAATAAACAACCGAGTCCGAACAAGAAAATCCCACATCTCCTGTATTTCATCCCAGCTAGTGGAAGTGAGGGTAAGAGGATGGAAAAGAAGCCCACACTCACTCCAACAAAACTGTAACATTTTTCCCACCTATTTCGTTTCCTTCCCTCAAGGTTTACATTTTCATTTGCTTTCACGCAGCAAATAAATTCCATGAAAGGGAAATGCTTAATAAACAGCCTCTGGTAAAGAGTATGGCATAACTGGCATAACTCCTTCGCTTTTAGAAGCATGAAGATTGCATCACTGAATATTGTGCCTGTCACTAAATTAAATAAAATACCCAAACCAAATTCAGGAAATTAAATTCATTATAAAGATAATGGAAAATTCTGATTTTCCTTGCTGCTGTAGTCATGCACGCCTTAATTGTTTCCTTGAACAGTCAATACCTTGTAAAGAAAATAAACATCATCCTCTTCTCCTAAGACANCTGGGTCTCACTCTGCCATTCCTCTCCTGGTATGCTCAATGTTTGTGCAGTGGCTGGAGTCATCCTCTGCTGTTTGTGAGAATGTGACATTCAAAAACACCATGAAGGTCGAAGCCTGGTTGAGCCAGCACTTACAAAGCCCAAATAAATGAGAAAATGTGGTATGTATCCCAAAGAGCTTTAATTCTTATGTGGTGGTCAGACTTTTTTAAGGACTTTATATAATAATACCAGAATGCGAGAAGAAGTTGTCTAGTTTGACTGAGGAGACGAAAAGACAAGAGTCTCCCTGCCTGAGGTTTGGGTCATGACAGGTGTGTGAGCAGCCTCCTGCCTCGCTCCTCCTCTCCCTGCCAGCTTCAGCATTTTGGAGCAAGCTATGAGAAAGTTTCCTGCAACCTCAGAGCACCACCTATAAATCCAGATGCTGTTACCTAAGCGTAGAGACAACTCCTGCATGTAATTTAGGGGATCAGTGCACTGCAGGGCTCCTCAATAACACAAGCCACAGCTGTTTGTCACTGCTATTCTATTTTTCTGTAATAGCTGTAGCATCTTGTTGAGTGTATAGCACAGGAGAAGGGACCAGCATGGCTCTAAACTGCCTGGTTTTAGCTCAAAGTGGGCTTTTATTAAAATACTCAAACCCCATTTGCTATGTTCTGAGATTATAGTACCCTTTGTAGATGTTTGCAGATTGCTAAATTAGAATACCAAGCAATTATGAAAGGGAAGTGCTTTATGAATTTAATTTTCTGATATGAAAAGCACAAGGGAAAACTACCAATATTAATACTGCAGAGTCTCCAGGATAATTCTGTAGGAGAAAGTTACTGGCTATTCTAAGTAGGCTCTGCAGGAGCAGACTGGTTGTGCAGTAGCCCACTTGCCCCACCAGGACCCACATCACTGAGAACTCTGTGGCCCTCTGTGAAAAGTCTCATTTGTGAAAGCATCTCTGAGTTGTTCCTCCGTGTGCTCTTCATCATTCCACACCTACCTTCCCAGCAAGGCACCATTTCCTTCTTGGCCTCATCTCTCTCATCCAATACCCACCTGGAAGTAGCCAGGCAGGGTTCCTACAGACAAACAACAGGGTCATTTGGAATAGCCTTCTTCCTAAGCAGGATCTCTTTTGCACCTTTGTAGAAAGTGGCTAAGAAAGATGAATAAATAAATAATAATTTTTAAAAATTAAAAATAGTTACTTAAAGACCATCCCATTGCTATGGGTCTAGTGCTCAGATCCCAGGATGTTGCTAATGGCAGTTGGAACCCTGGAAGCTGAGAATTTTAAATTCTCTGTGCTGAAAGGCTCTGTTCCACAAGAAAAGCCTACATTTGATCTGAGGCCTTGGGATAGGCTTCCAAAATTGAGTGATAACATTAAAATCACATGTGTGTAGTTTGAATAGAAGGTGTGGTCTCACAGGGTGAAAATTTTGAGATTTAAGGTTTTGGAATATAGCAATACATATAATTATATATGTGTTGAGATGGAGTTTTTAGGGTGGTGGCTGGATACTTCTTTTTCACTTTCTTCCTTCTTCTTCATGGGTTTAGATGGTGTCTTATAATTGGATAAGAAAATCTGCACTGCTGAACTTAGGTGTTTGAATATTGGGTTAGAAATAAAAATAACTTAGGTGGCAAATCATTATTGGACCAACTGTCCTTGAGAAATCTCTGCAGAGCCAGAGAATCACCATTATGGCCTTGTTCCACCTTGTTAACAGAGCATGCATCTCCTAAGACTGTAACATAGATAAGAATTAATAAACAACCGAGTCCGAACAAGAAAATCCCACATCTCCTGTATTTCATCCCAGCTAGTGGAAGTGAGGGTAAGAGGATGGAAAAGAAGCCCACACTCACTCCAACAAAACTGTAACATTTTTCCCACCTATTTCGTTTCCTTCCCTCAAGGTTTACATTTTCATTTGCTTTCACGCAGCAAATAAATTCCATGAAAGGGAAATGCTTAATAAACAGCCTCTGGTAAAGAGTATGGCATAACTGGCATAACTCCTTCGCTTTTAGAAGCATGAAGATTGCATCACTGAATATTGTGCCTGTCACTAAATTAAATAAAATACCCAAACCAAATTCAGGAAATTAAATTCATTATAAAGATAATGGAAAATTCTGATTTTCCTTGCTGCTGTAGTCATGCACGCCTTAATTGTTTCCTTGAACAGTCAATACCTTGTAAAGAAAATAAACATCATCCTCTTCTCCTAAGACACTGCTGAGTTTTTTAGGGATATGAGGTGGTCTGTTTTACTGCTAGCCTGGATAGAGTCACCTAATGCCTGAGCTTGTGGGGTTCAGGGAATGTATGCACTGACAGGTGCCATTGGCACTGGCCTGTCCTGGCTCTGCTGCAGTTGTACACAACTCTTCTGAAGCACGTGGGAAAGATCCTGCCCTGTAACTCCCCTGAACTGAAGTATTCGAGCTGAATTCCCACCTGGCCTATCCCACAGTGCTGCATTTTTTTTGTCTTTGCTGAGCAGGGTAAGCACAGCTGAAATGTTTGCAGTGGAGGAGGAGGCGGCTGCACACTTCAGTGCTGGGGATGCCAAGCCTTGGTGGAACAGAGCAAGGAGCTAAGAACAGATAACTTTGCCCCATTTCATTTGTTAATCAGTTTGATTATTTTACTCTCTCCAGTTTTGCAAATCAGACATAATCAGGTTCCCTTAATAGCATGATAGGTCTGTGTGTTCAATTATACAGGGCAATGTTATTCATAGTTCCTTCTAATTTCCCCATATAATCTTATTAATATTTATCTTTTAATCTATTTACAAATTCAGAGTGGGTAATCTCTGTCTAAATGAAGTTGCTGTTCATACAGAGTTCTCTTTCTTTTCTTTAAAAGACTCATGGTAGCATTTAATATTATGAAAAGCTTAAAGCAAAAAAAAAAAATGCAATTAAGTGTGAAGTCTCATTAACAATGACGGTGTCCAAAATGTTTGTGTGGCTGATTTTTAAGGTCCCTTCCATCCAAAACCATTCTATATTGTCAAACCAAAAAGCAGAAGGGATAACAGCATACAGGAAGTGAAACCTCAAGTTCAGAAACACCCAAACACATCAGTTCTTGACCTCTGTGTTGATGTTTGGCTACAGAAACTTCCTTGTTAAATGGTCGGGAAGCAAAGTGCTTGCATCACCTGCCCAGGTCCCAAAGGATCCAGCATCTCTCTCCTTCCACCCATTTAACAGGAGTGGGGGAAAAAAACCAAGCAAGAAAATGAAGCAGGCAATTTGAAAAATGCAGGTTATGACTAAGGATGATTGGCAGCTTCTTCCAGTTCTGGGCACTGGGTTTGGCTCCTAGAACATGAGGGACTGTGTCTGGAGACCCAATCTGGGATATATTCACTGTGTACTAGTTGGAAATGTCTAAGTGGGTCTTTAAGGGACTTTGGCACTCTTCAGTCCCTGTCAATGACAACAAGGGTAATGTGGACCATTTTGGCACACACAGGCCTGTCCCTACTCAGTAAAGCACTTCAGGGTGCTTTTAAGCCCCTTGATTTCTGCTCTTGGTTTTATCAGCAGGAGGTTTTTCAAAGGCAAAAGGCTGCCCTTATCTCACAAACGGGCTAAGCTGCCTTATGGCAAAATAGTCCTCAAAAACTCTTCGTTCTTCAAAATGTTAATGTTGTCCTCTCTCTCCTGCTGCATTGGTCAAGGCCTTTAAGACCATTTCTTTCTTACCTGTGCATTTGGGAAATACTGTTTCTGATGATGCCATTCTGCTGTTTATTCCCTCAAATGGGCACTGAGGTGGGTCTATAGTTTCTTCAGACTGATGCATTTGCAGGTTGATGCACCTGTGTCAGTCATTACCTCTCTGGGTGTTCATGTTCCTGCATCAGCTTGTTCAGGGCAGTTCTTCCAGGTGTGCACAAATGCAGCAAAGAAAACCAAACAGGTGTGAAAGCAGGAAGAAATGCCTCACATTGCTTCACAAGATTTTGTCCAGAAAGCCACACTGAGGCTGAAAGAATCACAGGGTTGCTTGCAGCCAAGAAGTTCTTCTCTTCTCTTCTCTTCTCTTCTCTTCTCTTCTCTTCTCTTCTCTTCTCTTCTCTTCTCTTCTCTTCTCTTCTCTCCTCTCCTCTCCTCTCCTCTCCCATTTTAACTCTGAACAGCCAGGCAGATTTTGGGGTGCAGGCAAAGGATGCCATGAGCAGATTTCCCTGCTGATTGCCTTAGACTGGGGATGATGCCACAGATTTTTGACATTCAGGCCTCATTAAAGTAATCTTTTCTGATGTCCTTTATAGCCCTGGCTAAAGGGCTTTATCTGGTGATGCTGAACTAAATTATCTCTAAAAGTAATTCAATTTGTGAGGTGGAAACCAGAAAACAAGAACATCCCTCTCTATGCTGGAGAGGTGTTTGCTCTCAGAGTTCAAAATAGGCACTTCCAATTCATTCCACTTAGTTTTGGAGCTTATCATGGCTTTTTCTACCAGGTTAAAGCACAGTGAGGAGGGAGGGCTAACGAGAAAGATTAGGGATGTGAAAAAACTTTTTTATGAAAGAGCAAAAGAATTGAACAGATTGATGCTGGTCACTATGGAGAAGCAGGAAATAATATTTGCTAGATCTGAAAAGATCTGAAAAGGTCTCTTACCATTTGTTGCTGTGAAGCCAAGAGAGACACCCCTTGCCTTGCTTCTTCTCCCATGATAACAAGAATTAGAGATATTCATTTAAAATGTGAGACCTAACACCTGTTTAAAAGGAAATTGCTTATTCTTTCCATATTTTGGCCATATTTTAGCTGTTTCAAGACTTCATGGAGACCAAGAGATCAGTGTGATTTTTTGTTTATAGTGAGAGTTTTTTGAAAGATTGTTTATTTATAGGCAGAATAGCCCATCATATATCAAGTGTAACAACACTACAAATTAATCAAAGCCGAAAATGCTCAGATTGAAAGAATCTTGGTGTTTCAGTGCCATGGTTTGTAAGCAACATTCCTGTACTATAAGAAGTTTTTCCACATAATATAAAACATGATCAGAGGGATCAAACAGACTTCATGGAAACACCATCTCTGAAAAATGTGCCTTCATAGATATATAAACATTTTATGTAAGCCTGAACTGGATATAACACTATATATATATATATATATATAACATATAAAAGAATAATGGAAGTTTCATACAAACTTTGGACTACATACCTGAAAACTTATTGTAATTTCAAGAGTTTAGGAAAGGAGTTGTGGCTTATTTTTGTCTGCCTTGAGGAAGCTCTTTGGTGCTCCTCAGAAGCGCCTGGTGTTGGCCATTCAGTCCCAAAATCCTATTTCTAGGGACTAATAAACTTGGGTAAAGCACAAAATGTGCTTAACATCCTTTGGCCTGTTCTTCTTAAAGGGCAAATTTTTTAAAGTTGAATAATTTATCTCTTTGTGTTGTATTATGAATGTGAAAGGCTTTTCTTTCTGAGCTGAATAGTGAAAGTTACTTAAAACTAGGGATAAATTGTGTCTCCTGGTAGGCATGTAAGTAGATATTTAGTGGAGACACCAAGAGTCTTGATGTTTAATTTACCCAGTGCTTGAAGTTTAGAATATTCTTCTCAGATAACTGGTGTCTGGTGTTTGCATTTTCTTCTGTCTTTCCATCTCAGCAGCAGAGGTGATTTGATACTGAGGTTCTTGGCATGCTCTTGTTATTTACAGATGACATGGGCAGCCCAGAAACTTGTCCAACAAAAACACGCAACCAGGCAGTAAACTGGAAATGAGAAGTGGATCTGGTAGTGGCTCCAAAAATCAGCAACCCACTTAAAAAGATAGCAACGGAACAATTAAAAACAAACAAACAAACAAACTTAACTAGGAATTTGTGGCAGGACATGCCTACCCCCTCTCTACCACAGATGTTTGGTGCATAAGTAAGAGATAACTCGGGTGGGTCACAGGCCCAGCATGTGTTATCTTGGCACCAAAAGGGCTCAGGCCTGCAGCTAAGAATCAACATCTTAGTCTGGAAAGCAAAGGTGGGAAGAGATGAAAGAAATATTATTGACCAGAAGAAACAGTTCTTATGTCTATAAAAGCCCACACAATTACCACAGAGGCAGAAGTCTCTTACACCCTCCTGGAGGACTGTGAGGAGATTTCTCCCTGGAGCAAAGTGCAGCTCCAGGTCGCTTCCCCGGGGATTGAGAGAGAGGATTTCGATGCCTACCCCCTTGAGGAATTCGTGGTAAGAAACATTAGATCTTAAGTTGTACTATTTCTTAACTAGCTGTAATTTTATGGTACCTTTAACTCCGCATGGATATACTAATATTACCTTTTTTGTCTTATCCCTGTGTAGTAATAGTCTGTTTTAAGTCTTATGTCTGTTAGTTTTGTGTCTATTAATAAATTATCCATTTTATAATAGACTGAATCAACCATTATTAAAGAACTTGCAAATCAGAGTGGATTTTGGGCTGCTGGCCACCTTAACACAGCTACTACCTCCTGCCATAGGCCTGGGAAATAGGCAAGGGCTGATTTAAACCTACATCATCCATTCATAACAGAACTCCTTGTAGAAAAGGTTTGACAAGTTTGAAAAGATTTGGCACCAGAAGTGTCAGCAAGTGTTTTATGCTACACCCTCTTTTGCTCAGAGGGCTAACAAGTGCCTTCTGATTCCTTAGTTGTCCAGCTGGGCTCTGGGATTTTGGTTACACTGTGAGCATGCTGGTTCCAGGAGAGGAGCACTTGTTTGGTGGTATGGAATTTAGGGGATGAGGGTGGAGAGAGGGAATAGGAGGAGACTGATGGAAAAGCCTGAAAAGAAGTAATGCACATGAAGTGAGTGTAGTCAGGCCTGCACCGATCGGAAGATCTCGGATTGTTACGAGGAGTTAGGGCCCCTCCCCTCCATGGCATTATCCCTGGATCCCTGGCAGTGCCCAAGGCCAGGCTGGACATTGGGGCTGGGAGCAGCCTGGGACAGTGGGAGGTGTCCCTGCCATGGCAGGGGTGGCACTGGATGAGTTTGATAGTCCCTTCAAAGCCAAACCACCCTGGGATTCTATGAAGTTTTGCTTTTTTCTGCACCCTTCTCCCAAGTTAATGACGTGTTCACTTGATCCCTGGCCCTGACACCTGATCCAGAAGCTGTTCCCTGGGAAGCAGCATGCCTCTGGTCAGGGATTACATTCCAATACAGAGAGTAAGTAGGAGGAATCAGGCAGAACCATGAGCAGCTGACCTATATCAACAGGGAGCAACACCTGTGCTCACAGGCATTGCTGTTGTGCTGGTCCAGGCCTGCAGCTTCAGGAACACTTATTGTTCCTCTTCGTGGAGCTGTAGATTAAAATTTGTTACTTAAGGCTTTTAATTACGAAGTGTAATTGGAGTTTTCAAATGCAGAACACAAATCTTGGTAACTAACACATGCATTTGAAACTTCTCATAAAATAAACTGTAAAAGTTTAATCAAAATGAAAGTTGCAAAAGCTGCATTTCCTGGCACAAATGAGTGTAAGCCTGGGTCTGTTAATGTTATGGCTCCTCCTTCAGTGACAGAAAATAAATTTTCTTTGAAAGACCCCAAACTTTTAAATTATTAAACAACTTAAAACTTAAGCATGTTCTAATCTCAGGAATCAATAAGGTTGGAAAAGACCTTTAAGAGCAAATCCTACACCTGATAAAATTCAAACAAGGAAGAAGATCACAATAGAATGTATTTACTAGTAATTACTTTTGCAGCACTGAGTGCTTTCAGTGAATCAGTTAGGTAGGGAGCAGGTACACCAAGGATCCTTCTTGGTTTCTGGTTATAGTGAGAGTGTAACCCTTCGGTGAAGGTGGACACAGTACACACACCGAAATGTTCCAAAGAGCCTCAAGCAGCAGGAAATGCACTCACAGGTGATGTGCATCTCCTGAGAGAGGCTTATTTTCCCCATTTGGCAGGCCTGTGTCACAGGGGAGAGCACTGGAGCAGGTTGTTTCAGGGTACAACGAGGCAGGCAGAGAGAAGGACTGGTTTTTGCATTCAGGTGTCAGTCTCTTGGGAGGGGGAGTGCTCACAAGGGCTCAAGCCATGCTCACCCTCACCCCACCCCTGTTCCCCTCTTTATCTCTCCTCTCCAGGGTTTCAACAGCACGTTGTGAACCATTTTCCTGTCAAGGTGTGTGCTGAATCCTTGCAAAGTGTGGAGCTCCCCAGGGAGGCAGCTGTGTTGCAGTGAAGGAGCCTGTGGATCTGGAGGAAAGAGAGGCAGATTCATTGTCTGTTTCCCCCAGTGAGGAACTTTGGTGTTGCCAGTTCAGCTCTGTGGGAGTCCAGGCTGTGGCTTACCTTGGAAAGTGGGGGGCATTTACTGGAGAGAGTGTGACATTCCTGCAGCTACTACAGAGTTACCCAACAATTGCCCTTCGAAGGCAGTGATGTCACTCTCGTGCCCTCTCTGCCCTGCATTCCTGCCTCATCCCTTCCTTTTTGCCACATTTTGGGCGATTCCATAGTCCACGTCTCAAATTGTTTGGTTAAAAGTTCCTAACACCCAGCTAGACTGTGCATGCCTGTTCCCTTGGCAGGCAATCACTGACTGTTCATGTGCTAATGTTGCTACATATATGATTAACTCTAACCAGAAGCAGCCTACCCACTAAACTCCGGCGATACAAGAAAGACTTGGCATTCCACACCTCCCCTCACACAGACAGGAGAGCATTTTCTGTGTTATGCATGTCTGAAAGCCTTGGGCAAGTGTTTGTGTTTGGGTTTTCTTTGTTCTTCTAGTGGTAGTGTTTGAGCAACTAAAATAAACACTTATTCCTCCATACTTGAGTGGCAAAGTCTCACTTGAAGAGAATAGTGAAGGGAGAGAAAATACAGGGAGATAACAGGAGCTTCTGTGTTTTGGAAAGTGTGTTTGAACCTGTTTAGCTCCTTTTCCAGGAGATGGATGTTTTGGACCAGCTTCTCAGCTGATGAATGGAGAGCCAAGCAGAAAATATTTGAATAGAATATCCTAGGCAATATGACTGACCACTGGGAAAAAAGTGATACCACTGGGAAAGTGATACCAAAGAGTCTTCAGTGTAAGGGAGAGGGAAGCATTAATCTGGAAATACTTACTCCTAGGGTTTTCTACAGGTATGCCTGAATTCATGGAGTTAATGTTCTTTTCATTTGTCTTCTTGATTCTGTTGGGTTTTTTACAAGTAAGTCTTCACACAGTCATTCGACTGGCAGATTAGAAGAATGACTGCACCACCATGGGCAAGGGTGTAAACTGACTTTTGTGAGGGTTTTACCCCTTTTTCAGGTTGGAAAGGCCACTCAGGTCATGCACTCAGGTAACTAAATCACTTTGTAATTTTTTACACCATGAACAGGTTGCCCAAAGAAGCTGTGGCTGCCCCTGGATCCCTGGCAGTGCCCAAGGCCAGGCTGGACATTGGGGCTGGGAGCAGCCTGGGACAGTGGAAGGTGTCCCTGCCATGGCAGAAGGGTAGAACAAGATGATCTTTAAGGTCTCTCCAACCCAAACCATTCTGTGATTCCATGATTTTATTAAAATACAAAATTTATAACAGAAGGGCTGGAATGAAATTCAGAATAGTGTGTAAAAGGTCAGAGTGTGTGATTTGTTTGTTGTCTTATGGTTACTTTAAGTGATTATATATAACATTTTTTTAGTTACTTGATTAATTTTAATACTTACTGTCAACTCTAGGTTTATTGCAATCAAAAATATATTGCAGCAGAGAAGGTCAATAACAATAAGTGTAAAACATCATCCAGCAGTCAGGAGAAACTGCCAGTTTTCTCCTGCATTTCCAGTTGAAAAGGATGAGAATGCAGACAGAGTGAGGGACTGTCTGGGACAGGAGTGGGGTCATCTCAGCACGGAAATACAACAATGGTGTCACTGCCTCCGGCTTTAGCTGCCATAAAAAGGTGAGCCACCTGGTTTGCTTTCTGTTTGTGAGAAAATATTTCCATCCAAGAAAATCTGAGCAGTCTCTTGCACACCTGTAGCAATGAGACATGGACCCTCTTGCTTGTTCTGAAGAGAATCACTTTATCGTCACAGTGTGAGGCCTTATGTACTGTACTACAGTGCTAGGCTTTTATTCTATGCTTAAAAGTACTCTGGCTAAAATTATATTTGCTAACATTCTCGTGAACTGGAACACACATTGGCCACATGCCACCACCTGTGTTGCTGTCCACACGTCCTCCTAGTTGATCAGCATTCCCATCATGGGGTGTCCCTGCGCAGGTTGCATCACCTGCTTGTTGGTTATAGAAGTAATTTTGTGTCTTCATGTCAGCCATGCCTTTCCCAGAGTGCTTCTTGTGAACAGACATGAACAAGGCCCTTATTCTGTAAGACTTTTCTTGATTCCTCCATCTCCCCTACTTTATTCATATACTCCAATGCTAAAAGTCAGCACCTGTAAAGCCATTACCTTATTCAGACTATCATTGATCATCTGTTGAACACAAGATAAGATACATGGAATACAGATCACAATCAATTAAAACCCATCAAAGACAACCATGCCACTGACAAAGAGGCCTGCAGCACAGGAAAACAAAAAGGTGGTGTCCAGTGTCCCCAGAAAGAGAGCTGCTTTTTCTGCACTTGGAAGTAAATGGCTCCTGTTTCAAAGATCATATGGCTCAGGGGCCATGATGACTAGGCAGGAGGGAGTCCATTAACTGGAGATGCTGACTTTAACATTACCAAATATCTTTCTAGAAGCATGGCACAAGGAATAGCTGAAGAAGGTCAGCAGGAACACAACACACACCTAGGCCTGAGGTGGGTAACGCATCAGGAAAATATTTGGTCTGTGGTCAGAGCTGTGCAGTATTGCTTTGCAGAGTTGTGTTTTGTTCCTTGGTTCTCCTCATTGTGCAGGAAGGCTTCTCAGATGGACATTCCCATGCAAATGTCACAAACAGAAATTGCTACAGGAAGGACCTTCAGTGCAGAGTTTGTCGAAGCAATGGCTTAAATTAAAACTATAGTGCTTGCAATCCCACACATCAGAGCCCTAAAATCCCACACATCACAGTCCTGCAATCCCACACATCACAGCCCTGCAATTCCACACATCACAGCCCTGCAATTCCACACATCAGAGCCCTGCAATTCCACACGTCAATCCTGCAATCCCACACATCACAGCCCTGCAATCCCACACATGTCAGCTCGGCCTGGAGAAAAGGAGGCTCAGGGGGGACCTTGTGGCTCTGCACAACTCCTGACAGGAGGGGGCAGCCGGGGGGGGTCGGGCTCTGCTGGCAGGGAACAGGGACAGGACAAGGGGAAACGGCCTCAGGCTGGGCCAGGGGAGGCTCAGCTTGGATATTAGAGAAAATTTATTTCCTCAGATTTAATCTAAACCTTCCCTGGTGCAAATTGAGGCAGCTTTCTCTCGCCCTGTTATTTTGGCAATATACAAGATGTAACTGTTATATGGAGTCTAAGCAATATATAATATATTTTAGTTTAATAGGTTGCATAAAAATATCTACAAAATGAAAAGTATTTGGACAAATTTCTTTCACAAATAATATATTTTAGGCAGAAATGTACTAGAATTTCAGAGGTTTATTTTCATACATTTTGGCTTCTCAAGTCTTCTAAAGTAGAAATATCCTATTTTTTTATTGTATACTTATATTGAGCAGACACCCAAAAATCATAAAGCTGACTTATATAAAAAAATATCCTGTTCATTTCCTTATAAAATATCTCTGGGCAGTGTTTTATGTATCTTTTAAAACCATTGACAAACTACTGGTTCATCTCTTGTATTAATTTTTAGCAAAGTTTTATAGACATTGGCATCTTTCAGTTCCAAAGGCAGTTGATATTTTGAAGGATGTTCCACTGGGAATGCAGCTGGTGTTTTAATCTGCCCAGTTGCAGTTATTTTCACTTTAAATAAGTTGCTACCCTTGGAGCCTCAGCAACATTTAAACTGAGGGCTCCATACCTTATGCTGATGACTAATTCTTTGTTCAGGCAAGCACACAATGAAGCTAAAGCATCACTCGTGGTTGAAGATACACAAGACATAGTTAATTAGGTGAGCATTAGTCTCCTTTTCCTGTTTGAAGAAATTGGTAAGAATATTGCTGTGGGTTTGATTTTACTTACCAATTTTTTTACCTGTTTGTGGGCTGAATACAAATATGGGACATGTGTTTGATGTTTGTCATTGCTTCAGTAATTTCCTTCTGGGATTACTGAGAACAATTTCTGCATCCAAAATCTGTTTCAAATGTGGAATTTCTTTTAAAAATTCCCGAGCAGTGTCATTCAGGAGAAGAAAAGAGAGAACATGAGATAGAAGTTAGCTAGAACAGCACAGAGTTGTTGAGGTGGAAGGGACCTGCAATGATTCCCCAGTCCAACTGCACAAAAACCAGGTTCTAAACCCCACCCAGGTAGTCACAGAAAAATGGGGACTACATAACTTAGACAGTGATGTGCCATATAATGAAATATGTACATATACAATAGAATATATACATATATAATAATTGTACATAGAACATTGGCATTATTAAGAAAATTTGAAGGTACTATAACCAAAATATGGCTGACAAAGTTTAGAATTTGGTCCATCATTTGACTGCTTGATTTATTTATTGAATTCTCATTTTGAACAAGCTAAACATTTTTATTTCTGGAAAGAAAATTTCCAGACCTTTTAAATGCTGTAAATGCAGTTCAGAAATTTTTACTAATCCTTGTGATGCCCCATTGCTGTGGGGTTTTAAATGGGCCATAGAAAAGTGACCAGGGTGCTTGGGAGCTGCCCCTGGGTCCCTTTTCTAACCCTGTCAGTGTCAGAGGGCCCAAGCAGAGTCCAGCACTCAGGTGCTGTTTTGTACCTGTTTTATGTTACCAAAATCAAGGAGAAAGTTGGTGATTAATGTAGGATTCAAAAAAAAGGATTTAGCATGGGTTCCATTTAACCTGTCTACTCTTAATCAGGTTATTTCTGTTTGGAGAAGGGCAATGGGGAGAGGAAGGCTGAAGCTTGTCTACAGTCATGATTTGGACAAAGTACATAAACCTTGCCCACTGGATTGAGTTTTAGATCTGTGATCACAAGAGTATGTTTGGGTTTTTTTGTCCTTGAAGGGCTTGGAAGGCTCTGATGGCAGAGTAATGTGCCCTTCAATAATAGCGATTAGTTTTCAAAGGTTTTCTGAGGCTGGTGGTTGATGAATTTTCTCATGGCCCTGCAAAACTGCAGCTTCCGTCAGGAAAACAGATTTTTCCATGATGGACTCTTTTATCAGATAAATGTAAGAATGTTTTGGCCTAGGTCTTTTAAAACACCATTCCAATCTTTCACTTCTGAGTCTGCGAAAGTCACAAACATTTGCTGTCATATAAATTTAGCAGCTTTTCTCTATTAGTGCTTTGCTACCAATGCTTCAGTTCTTGCCCCTGTGTGCTGCCCTAAGCTGAGCACTCTGCAGAACCCCTCTCTCCTAATGCAGTGTGGTTCCTCCCTGGAGCTGAGCTCCACACTGCATCCCGGGAAGCGCTGCTGAGGCCAGAGGGGAGAACTGAGCCATCCACTTGTGTGCTCCCACAGGCAGCACCCAGGGCAGGGCAGGGTCTGCAGCTCTGCCTCAGTGCACCTGGGGGAAGGGGGATGGAGAAATGAGCCATTCTTCAGGGGGAAAATGTCAGAACTGAGTATTTTTCACACTGAGGTGCAAACAGCTGCTCATCACAACAAGTTGCAAAACCCAAAGTGGGATGAAAGTTCCGTGTTTTACTGAGCTCTGCTGGGATGGCATTAAACCCCAAAGCTGGACCCCAGTGCTGAACTAAAGATGCAGCTTTGTGGGTGTCCTGGGTTGCAATGTAAGATGTGCCCAGGAGTGTGTATTCTATCACCATCTTCAGGATTCTGCTGAAACCAGGTGGGGCAGTGCTCCCTGCCTGCTCCCTCTGTATTATCTCCTGTCCATGGCCCAGCAGTGCCTTCTCTCAGAACTCACCATCCCATTGTGAGATGCTCCACCCAGAGGGAGGAACCAGGCATTCCATCCTGGATATAAACTGTGATTTTGAAGACCACAGGTAGCTTTTTCCCACTGGATATCCAGAGGACAAGAGCTACATACCCACCACTGGACCTTCTGAGGAAGACCAGACCTTTCTCCAGGATCACTGCTCCAACAGAACTACATCCATCACTTCAGGAGGACTGCAGCCACCTTCTTATCTGACTGCTACTGCTCCCCTGACTGTCAGAGTGTCAGGTCATATCTGACTCTGTCAGTTTAGACTAGTGTTGTTCCTGCGGTGTTTAAACCATTGTCCTTCCTTTATTTCTAATTTTCTTAATAAATTGTCATTCTGACTTGGTGTCTTCCCACTGGTGTGTTTTTTTCAAACCAGAACAGTGTAACAGACACTGAAGTCCCATTAATTTGTAGATTGAATCAGGCAATCCAGGAATGGTTTAGATTGGAAGGACCTCAAAGCCCATCTGTCAAAAGGCAGGGACACCTCCCACTGTCCCAGGCTGCTCCAAGCCCCAATGTCCAACCTGGCCTTGGGCACTGCCAGGGATCCAGGGGCAGCCACAGCTGCTCTGGGCACCCTGTGCCAGGGCCTGCCCACCCTCCCAGGGAACAATTCCTTCCCAATATCCCATCCAGCCCTGCCCTCTGGCACTGGGAAGCCATTCCCTGTGTCCTGGCACTCCAAGTCCTTATCCCAAGTCCCTCTCCAGCTCTCCCCCTGGAGGGGGCTCTGAGGTCTCCCTGGATTCCTTTCTTCTCTGGGCTGAACAATCTCAATCCTCCTAAAACTCTTTTGAGGGTCCTGTTAGGCACATGTCTGTAACATTAATAATCTGAACAGCTGAGGAGCTCCTGCCCCAAATCCTTCCTTTCACAGAACTTTTCTCTTGCGTAAAGGACAAGGAAAGGACAGCAGGGAATCCTGTCCTGCTTCCTGTGCTCGGTCCTGCCTGCAGGAGTTGGGGGTGAGTGCCCAGTGCCCAGCCCTGATGCTGGGAGCACATTCCTGGCTCAATTATAGAGGAAAATTAATGGTCAATATCGTCTCTTCTGTAAAGGACATCATAAATATGTAAGTAAGTGTTTTTTTAATGCATTATTTACATTCCTGAGGCAAGATGAAAAAACCCACAATGTTTTTTCATACCTACCTAGGTACCCTTCATGTTCCTGCTGCTAAAACCAGCACTGTTCGCTCTGAAATATATTCACAAGGAACTTTTCTTTGGTGCTGATTCTTTCTTTGTAACTTTCCCAGTTTTTTCACTTCTTAAATTCTGAACTGTTTTGGCCCCAAATCCCCTATTTTTGCTGATGTTAAGATAGATAATTACCTGTTCCACTTTATGACTTATATCAGGCACAAGTAAAGCTTTGAGGGCTTGCCCTTTTAAAATTTTTTCTTTGTTCCCTTTTCTTTTCAGCTGTAGCTGAGACTTAGATTGCATTACCAGCAGGTATTTGGGATCATCATTTATTGCCAGCCAGTTAAATGTAATTGTTGCATGCTCCTGCTCTGCCACCTTTTTGTTCCTGTTCAGAAAATCCTGCCTTCACAAACGTGTCAAACTTGTCCTTGGCGAGGGAAGGATTGTGCCATCTGGGAGCAGAGCAGTGCTACAAGTCAGGACTGAAGAAAGTAAGATAGCTAATAAAAAAGAAATTCAAGTCAAAATGGTGAAATTACTCTAAAGGTTTCCTTTGAAATTGTGCTAAGTGGTTGATAGAAAAATGGCATTTCTGTAATGCTCAGCCGAGCCTGGGAGTGAGGGTTCACTCTCTGCAATGAGAAATGGTTATTAGGAGGGGAATTAAGGAATGTCTATTATTCACAGGCTGGAAGATATGATGAAGATATCACCTGTGTTTAAATCAATCTTCCCCACCAATTTACTGCAATTCTTCCAACTTCAGCAGTAGTTGCCTCAAGAGGCTATTCAGGAGGATAGAGGAGAAGAGAGATGGGTGGCTGGAGAAAGTGGCAATTAGGTAGAAATAGCAGAGGTTGTCAAGTTACAAAAAGTTGGGAGTGTCTTAAGGTACTTAGAGCTGATGACCTGGAGAAAGTGATAATAACTCAATCGCTATTAGCTGGGGACAAGGTGGTGGAAGGTCAGAGGAGAGCAGAGGTGACAGAGAGGCACTGGGACCTTTACAGTGCAGGAGCAAGCTGTGGGCTAGAAAAGGGGGGCAGCTGAGGAGCCCTGGAGATGGAACCCACCAACTTCACTGAGTCCTGAAGTAACTGAGAAGGGAGATTGAAGGGACACAGCAAAACTTTGTAAACTTTTTTTAAAAATTTTCTGCTGGAATTGATTTCATGTGGAATTTTAGACTTGTCCAATGATCCATTAAAGAAAAAACAGAAAGAAAGGAAATGGAGAAAAATCTTGGGTTTGCTACTTTTTTTTCCCCCTTTTCCTTAGGAGTTAAACTACTTGAAAGAGACAAATAATCTGGGACCTTCCAGTTTAGTTGTTTTCATTTTCCTGGCAGAAGTACAGAAAGAATGCAAAATCAGGCAGTGTCTATATTCTTCTAAGGTAGAACTCTTATTAAATTAGAGGTAGAGCATTTTAGCACAAAAGCAATTCATTGGACATGATTAGTAATTGGAATTTCTGTCCTAGGAGATTACTGCTGGAAAGCAGCACCTGGGTGGGTTGCCCAGACCCCTGGTGGGATGCAGCAGGGAGCACTGGGGCATTGCCACTCTCTCCTGTGCTGTGACAGGTTCCTGTCAGGGTTCCAGGGGTTTTCCTGCCCATCCCATCAGACCCTGATGAGATTCCTTGCAGAAGAAATCACACACCACTTAATGCCCTTAAAATCAACCACTATACAAGGAGCAGTTAAAAAAAAACCAACCAACCAACCAACCAAACAAACAAACAAAAAAGTGAAAAATCTTTACCAGCCTCTATGTTTTATCAGGTGCCTACCTGTGCAAGTTGCCTGCTCCAATTGATAGTGAGAACTTGTCTGTGCAGCAGTGTTATGGTTGCCTGCTTGTGTGTTAATATATGCAAAAAGAAGGATGATACTTTGGATATTGAGGCACCCCACTGTTTCACGTGTTGTCTTGGAGGAGCTTACACTGTGTTTTTCTAGACTTATTTGTTTGCCTTAATAGTTGCTATAAAAAGAATGTTTTAGAATGAACAGAGGAAACCCTACCAAGCAGTCCCAAAATAATTCAGGCAACTGACAGAAGGCAGAGCTTTCTGCTATGGAGATGTTATGAGTGCCTGCTTTTTTTTTTTCTTATTTCTGGCATCCATTTTACATTGGCTTTGGAGAGTGATTTTATCTTTAAATATGGATCAGACAATGTTGCCAAGACAACGTCTCAAGCTTTTCATTTCGCCCCATTGTGTGCTGAACCTCCACCCAGTCTCCCAGAGCGACTGGTCACTTATTTTTCAAGTGGGCTTTGATTTGATGGAGCAAAGCATTCCAAGTGTGGGATATTCTTGGCTCCTTTGCAAGTCACTCCAGGGAGTATTGATTGCTCTGTCTCCAGGGCTGGAGGAGGCCAACCACACTGGGAAATGGAGTCCAGCACAGAAAAGAATGCTTGAATAAAGTGCAGCCCTGTGGTTGATTCCTGCTTTCCCAGCCAAGGCATGGATATCCACATGGGAATGCAGAGGCAGTGGCAGCAGCCCTCCTCCCCAGGCTGTTGCACAGGATTTCTGCTGGGCTGTTGATTGTCAAGGCAGCAGTGCTGTATTTTAGGCTATCAGGGTTGTGGCCACTTTTGCATCCCCCACAAGTATCTTATTGCCAGGTAGCTTTTGTTAAACCAGAATGGTGTCTGTGGCTTGGCAGGTGCTCAGGTGGTCTGCAGGTGTTGTCTGTCCTGTGCTGGCAGGATGGGGAGGAGGAGCTGGGGGTCACTTAGGTGTCATTGTTCCCACCACGAGAACTTTTGTGATCACAGAATCACAGAATATCCTGAGCAGGAAGGGACCCACAGGGATCATCCAGCCCAGCTCCTGGCCCTGCCCAGACCCCCAACAATCCCACCTGGGCATCCCTGGCAGCACTGCCTAAATGCTCCTGGAGCTCTGGCAGCCTCGGGGCTGTGCCCATTCCCTGGGGAGCCTGGGCAGTGCCCAGCACTTTCTGGGGAAGGACCTTTCCCTGACACCCAACCTAAGTCTTCTAAGCAAAGGCAATGAGTTACTCAGCTGTGGATTACTGAGTTTTGCCTCAGCAGAACAGAGTAGGAGAAGATACAGGCTCTAAAAAGCTGAAATTAAATATATCTCTGTCTTGTCATAGGGGGAGTGACCAACTCAAATCAGATTTGAATAAATATAGGCTCTGTTTGTCATATGGTAATATTAAATTCCCTTTTCATTTCTTATGACCTCAGTGTATTTTATGCCCCTTTTGCTCCTACTTCTCACTCCTTTGCCAACAGACTCTCTTTTCCCAGGCATTTCTTTGCACTGTCACTCTTTCAGCTTTATTAAATAGGGGTTGTATTGTTCTGTCTGAAAGTTGCAAAGGCAGCTCTGGCAAAGTGAAGTTTTAATTAAATATAACAGTAGAGATGGCTCTGCTTCTATTAATAAAAAATGAAAGAATTTGCTTCAAAGGTTTCTTTGCCCCTTTACTACCACAATAAATTTATTACCTCAAGGAACATGGCTGGGTTGGTGACAAGGGACTCGCCAGCGACAGCCAAGGCTGTGACAAAACAGCAGGGATGCTTCAACTTCAGTGGGGACTTGCCATGGGCACAGTCCACTGGGGTGAGGGCTCAGCAGGGATCTAAGAGCCACCCCTGATTCCTCCTGCCCAGCCCTTCAGGAGCTGGAATCTCAGATTGTTTACCAAGAAGCAGCTGAAAGATGAGCAAGACCAGAATTCATCATCCTGCCTGAGATGAGAATTTATCCGGTGACAGGCTTATATGATCACTGGTGTTCTGAACAGTTTGTGTTTTTCACAGAGAGAAAAACAATTTCCCCATGAAGGATTTATTTTTTTTTTGTCATATATTTCCAAAGTTTCAATTATTTTTTTTTTAGCTATTGCAGCCCTTCTTTCCAGCAGAGAGACACAGAGGTCAAAGTCTCTGCTGCATCTGTCTCCTAAAAGTCCTTCCCATGTTCTGAAAGGTTGGCTGCAGCTGAGGGACTGCTTTTCCAGTTTGCAAGTTAAACGTGGCTTTCCTGTTACATTTACAAATGTGGAATCTGTTGGTATTTAATAAGATCTTTACTGAAACCACAGCAGAAGTATAAATATTTATTGCTAATTTTTTTCTTTGCAATTGATGAACATTTTGCACATGGGCTCCATATCTCAGGGGTTTTTGTGCATTTGAGGGGTGGCTGTGGAAAGCTCATCAAAGTTGACTGAATGAAGAAAATGCAGATGATACTGTGAGCTGCACGGTGCTACAGTGAAGGGATTGTTCTAAATGCAATACTTTAAAAGTTTTTATCCAGGACGTAAATGACATTTCAGATTTTGAAAAGAATTATTATCTGAGCTGGCACATGAAAGAGCTCTTCTTTATCTTTTGGAGCTTTTTTTGTTAAAGATGACGATGGGATTTATTTAAATGGAGTGACTATTACCCTGGTCTGTCACACACAGCCATTAGGGTTTGTCCCGGGGGTGCTCTGCCCATACTTTTCCTGACATGCTAAGTAAGTCCAGGTCTTGCATCACTGGGTTTTTTTCTTTGAGGCATTTTTGTGAGTTACAAAAGAGAGCCTTGAACAGTCCTGCTGAGGCTGCTGCTGTTCCCAGGAGGGGAGGCAGTGCTGTGACTCCCTGTCCCTCCTGTCCCTGCCTTGGCACAGGACAGTGTTTGTGGCTGCAACTGCACCTGGGTGACACAAGGCAGGAGATGCATGGCTGTGGAGCTGGGCTGTGTCTGAGGATGGAAATTTTCCAGTCTGGGTTTGAAATTCAGCCTAAACACCTCAGGTTTGACCCAGCTGCAGGGTTGGGTCAAACCTGAGGTGCAGATAGCTCTGCACAGACTCTGGCTGGAAAAACAGGCACCAAGCTTTGTCTGTCTGTACAAACCAGCTTCCATACCCAGGGTAAGTGAATTTCCTTCCCTTTCCTAGGCAGCTACTGATCTCAGAGACTGACAAACACAAATTTCAGTTCCCCCTTGGAGAATATGGAGAACAAAACCTGTACTGTGGTGAACTCAATTTTGCAGTACAGCTGAGCTCTGAAGCCTTTACCTGCTCTCTCACTTTCTCTACTGCACTTGTATTTTTTTCTTTTAGTGGAAAAGTGGATTTGGAAACTCTTGGAAATGCAAAGACATGGAAACCAATTGTCTTTATAAGCTATTACAAGAAAGGGTTTAAGCAATTTGTTTTTTCTTGTAGAGATACAGCAATAGAACTACTAAGTTTTTACCAAGAATTGCTGCTAAGGATATTAACCTTTTAGTTAATTGATTTAAAAAAGAGAAAAACATAACTAACTTGCATTTCTTTTGACAGACAATAACAAAACATTTTGTTACACTATTTTAAGAGTAAATATGGTATTAATAAACGTAATGGCCATCTAAATTATAGAATCTAAGGGTTTGGGGATGGGGAGGGTACAGAAAGAACTGAAGCTGTCTCTGAGACAGATGGAAGATGTAAGAAAAACACACGTTTGTTGCAATGGTCTGTGACCACAAAAGATAAGATTTGGAGCTTTATATTTTATATTCTTTAGTAACCAAACCACAAGGAAAAATTTACCAGCCTTATGCCTTTTCTGATTACTTTCCAAAACTATGACAACTGATTGCTTTAATTTTTCCATATTTATAAAATACTTAGAGGATTAGTTTAGCATCATGATAAAAAAATTTACTTTAGGCCAGGAATTCTCTCTAATTGGTTAATGTCTGGGCAAGTAGAAGACATAAGGTCATCTGAAACACTCCCCTAAATATTCTAAGGAGAAATGGCAACTAGGTTTCTAAAAGTTTCTAGAAGGTAATGAGATTAAGTATTTTTGTAGTTGGCTTATATGCAAAGTAATGTCCTTCAATAGATAGTAATTTTTGCTTTATTCAGAGTTCTGCTGCCTGAGTCCTAACATCCCAAAGGTGTCCCAACTACAAGGATTGCCTCCTCCCAGGAGAAAGCCCTTGTGGAGTGGTCCTTGCTGTTGAGCTGAGCCCTGGGGATTCCATGGCTTCCAAATTAATTCTTATCACATTGTAATCATTCTTTAAATAAGCTTGAGTAGTATGTGAGCTGGTTTTGACCCTTACTGGGCAGCAGAGACTCTGGCCACAGAGCTGGTGTGTCAGAATCCTGCCATATGCTTTAGGCACATTTGAAAGGTTGTTTTGCATCAGTAGCTCCAGCCAGAGTGGGAAAGTGATGTTAGATATCAGGACAGTGTAAGAGCTCTTATCCTCTGTCTTATCCAGGCACCACATGTGGCTTGTATTTCTGTGATCCTTACAACTCTCTATGATCACAGAAGCAGGATCCACTTGAAAGATGAGGAAGGATTTCCATGCTGGGGTTCTCTGGTTTGCAGAGGTAAAGGGGATCTCATGGCTGAACACGTATTACACTCAGTGTTCCTGTTGGAGGGAGAGCAAATCCGGAAGGAGTTGCTTTTTTTCCAGCTATCTACCTGTGCTGGTTTTGGCCAGGGTAGGGTTCTTTTTCTTCCCAGTGTCTGGTGTGGGGCTGTGTTTGAGTTTTTACTGAGCACAGAGCTCATACTGGAGCAAACAGGGCAAGGAGCAGCCTCCTTTTTGACACCTTTATTAAAATCAGCTGGGGACGGGGCCCGTGGGGTCACACCAGCCACCACTGCTCCCTGGTCCAAGGCAGAGGAGGAGGTGCTGTGAAACTTCATCGTTCACACGGCACAGCTGGGGCCTCCATCCTCACACGAGTCCTCAGGAAAACACTGAATGGCTCAGAGCCTAGGGGGCTCTTTCTAGTTCAGTTCCCCGAGTGAGGGTGGTGGCTTTAAAACTTAGAAACCAGGATCGGAAAGTAGCTCTGCTTGTTGCTGGTCCAGAAGTGTTAATTATACCTTTTAATTAGGCGTTGGCTCATTGTTTTAGGGGTTATTTTGACTCACCGGCGCAGGTCTCCTTGATTTGCATAGGAATGCTTAGGTCACTTCCCCTCAGGCGCCATTCCTGGGAGCAGTGGAGGCATTCCCGACGGGAAAAGGGGGCACAGGGACAAAAGTGGCATAGATAATCAGGTAGGTAACAGGGAAAATAACAGGTTTAACATTAACACTGAGGGCAGCTAACAAAAATAAGGATAAGGAAGTGTGTAACAAGAATGACAGGGTACTTAACAGGGGCAACATAGTACAGAGTAAAAGCCAGTGGGGTACATAACGACAAACACTGAAGTGCTTTAACAGGAACAACAGACTCAATCAACAGGGTGGATAACAAGAACTAAGTGGGTAAACAACGAGGTAAATAGTAAAGGAAATAACATGAGAGTTTTATTCATAACAATGCCACAGAGATGTTTCTGTTCTTGCTGAGCTTGCACAGGGCCGAGGCCTCTCCTGTCCCTTGTCCGGCCCTGCTGGGGAGGGCCTGGGGGGCCTGGGAGGGGACATGGCCAGGACAGGTGACCTCAACTGACCCAAGGGATGTTCCAGTCCAAAGTGGGAGAGACAAGGAGAAAGGGGGATGTTTTAAATGATACTTGAAAGTGTTTTCCCAAGTCCCTGTTACATGGGATGAGACCCTGCTCTCCTGGCAAAAGGAGTGAGTGGCTGTGAGGGGCTTGGTGACTGGAGTTAAACTATGACAGTGTCTGAAGTCACCCTTTTCCTTCACTTCATAACTAAACCATATAAATTAAGTAAATATCAGTCATCCTTTCAAAGGGAGTAAAGAGAAATCTGTAGTATGGGGCCACATGTCTGCACCATTTATTGAAGTTGCATTTTGAACCCACACTTAGTGTAACACTGGGTTTGTTTCCCAGCCTTTCAGTTGTCCTTCATTCTGCTAAGATGTTGGGCAGGGCAGAGACTGAGCACTGTCTGTTTTTCCATCTGTCCTACCTAGTGACCTGGCAGCCATGAAGCTACAGAAAACAATTTTCTAAGTCTAGGAAAGAAACCTCCTATGCTGTTGAGTCTCAATATTTATTGTCCACAGAAAAAATATACTCTTAAAAAAAAAATTAAATCTCTTGATATTTTGCTGTATTTTTACAGGGATTACTTCAGACTGAGCGCAGAGATAAATTCATGTGGTTTGCAAAATAAAGTGTTTTATCCATTTTCACTTGCTGAAGCACACAGAAAGTTCATCTGTCATTATGAAATCCAAAGGAAAACAGAGGATTTGGATATTATTGCTTGATGTCTTCTGCAAAAAAATCAATAAATTTTCAAGGCATTTTACAGCATTGATATTTTGTTAAGCAAACACATCTGTTTCCAGATGTGGGTTGTTCAGTTTGTCCAGGGTGTCTCAGCATTTATTTAAGCCACAACCTCCCACACCCAATCATGCTTTTACCCAATTTACCAGACTCTCTTCCTTTAGCAATTCTTTATGTTTTTGTACATGCCACCTACTGCTTCATCCACAAACTAGATCAATTCTTTTTCCTGGACCCAGCACCACAGGCACAGCAAGTCTCTCTGAACTGTCACAGGTCACATGTGAAATGGCCTTTTAAAGATGTGTTTATGGCTGTCGTAAATCTCTCTATTTCACCTCCTGCTGCAGAACAGAGTGTTTCAGAGCAGGGCTCCTTTGGGGAGCTCTTTGCAGGATGTTTGCAGCACTCAAGAGGATGCTGGGGTAAGGTCCCTCTAATGAGGGCAAACTCGACAACTTGCAGTTTTCTTGAATTCAATAAATTTTGAATACGTTTGGAAGCTGATGTGCTGCCTTCTGGCCCAGAGGTTGTGTTGGTGTTGTTTTGATTGGATTGTGTAGAAGTCGATGAAGGGAAGTGAGGCACAAGAGAGAAACTAAAGGGCAACAGAAAAGCAGGAGACAGGACAGTAAGGCAGAGGCAAAGAAACTGAGGAGTGGAAATCTCAGTTGCTCCAGGGTTAACCTGCTGGAGCGACTGAAAATTATCCTAATTTAAATAATTATTCAGAGCTAAAATTGCATCATTAACCCAGGCAAAATCTTCCTGAAATGCTGCTGCTTTCATCTCCAAGTACCTGTCACTGCAGGTGGCACTCACCAACCTTTCCAGTCACTCTTGCCTCCAGCACAGTCATTATTTTATCACCTTTCTTCCCTCTTCCACATGGGAGAATGGGGAAGTACTGGTGTGCTGGAATTGTCCTTTTTTTTTCTCCCTGTTATATCTGAGTGGGGATATCAGATGCATTGCACTTCCTGACTTTGCTTCTCCAGCTTCTCCTTTGCTCTTAACTTTCCCAGTTTCCACTATTTCTGATGGAAATTCACGTAGGTAGCTGAGCACTCAACATGTCCAACAGCATTAACTGTGCTTTTTGCCTTTCATCTCATAAATGGCCAAGAAATTTAGGGCTGGAACCTGTGATTAATGTATTGCTGGGGTAGTGAGAAATGTCCATAACTCTGTGACTGTGGTCAATAAAAGGGTATTTTCTCTCAATGTGATGAACTCCTAATCCTCTGGGAGGGATGGTGATCCTGGGACACCAGGTTGCTTGACTGGGAATGCTTTTGTACTGGTTCTTTGAAGAATAAAATTGTTGACAGAAGTAGCAGTATTAACTGGTTTAGCCTTTTATGTTTGAGTAGCATTGAAACTAAATTCTATTACAATATTTGCATAAGTCATTGAGTACACAGAATTTTGTTTCAAAGTTCTAGAGACATTACAATTACCTTAAGCTGCAGAGAGCAGTAAATCAGTAATGTATATTAATCCCAATTCCTAAGCAAATATGCACCCTTTATTTAACTTTTTTTTTTTTTTTTTCTTCAGGAACATTCACATATTAAAGAGAGCTGTGCAGGCCCTCCCTGTCGACCTTTGGCAGACTGGAACATAGTCAGAAGGTTGCCTTGAAATTAATTTTTATACCAGAGCTTTTCCTGCCAATCCCTTCACCTCTCAGTGTCTGAAACTAAGCAGGTGCTTGGCTGTGCCCATGGCCTGGCCTCTGAAGAAACAGCCAGTAGATTTCCAGCAGCTGTTCCTGCCCGTGACTCCTTCTGTCTGGGACATTTCAGCAGAATGAAACAGATTTTCCATTATTTTTTAAGTCTGAGTGGGAATGAGAGAAAAGTCCCTTACTTACAATTCAAAATTCTGGTATTGGTCACCATGTCATGATATTTGGGACAAGTAGTATCAAGTGCTCTCAAGTCAAGTGAGCTGTTTTCCTGGTGTCTAGAAAAATATGGTTCACAAAAAAAAGCTCAGTGTGTGAAATGTGCTTCACCAACATCCTTTTCTTTTTCTAACAATTGCATGGCCATTCCTCCAGCCCTAGAGCAAAGATAAGGAAAGAATTAGAGACTTTACTCTGAATACTTCTCCAAAAAGCCAGTTATTGGTTTTGGTTTTTTTTAGTAATTAATCTCCAGGAACCACCAGATTTCTGTATTTTCATGAATTTTGTTATAATAACAACCTGCCAATAAGGTTTTAAACATTTCAATTGCTTTCGTGTCATTACAATTTTCCCTGGATGGTTAAGCATAAGGCATTCTTTGATCTACATTTTGCGGGAGATAAAAGTTTCAACAAAATTGTGGAAGGTTCTTCGTTTCAACAGGTTATAAAATCAGGAGGGAAGACACAAAGCTGCACACAATTTCCCAGATTTCCATGCAGGATATGTATCCACTTCATCTCATCAGAGAGCTGAATCTGTCCTTGGGTGGGACATTTACCATTCCACCCATGGTAAAATACCCAGGGAGGTTCTCCACGGCCTCCAGATTTCTCAAAGGTAGCAGCACTGCCTGCCTTTCTGATTACTTTTGTATTGTTATTTACCCCTTGACTTTAAGTCTCTTCTATGGGGAATATATTAAATAGAAGTGACTTTCTTTTCTGTAACAGTCAGTCTGATGTGTTATGGACTGAAACTTTAAAATGTGCTCTAATTGGGGTACTGAAAAGTAAATTTTCTGCATGTCAGGCAGCCTCAGAAGAGGCTTTCCTTTTTCTCTGTTATAAAAAAGCATAAATAAATGTCTATATTATCAGAATGGGACACCTGCAACAGCTTGAAAAGGGCACCTGGAGACACAGAGCATAGCACAGACGTTCCCTCCACTACTGTCAGGTAAACAAGATACTGTCTATCTGGAAAAGGACTGCTGAACACTTGGAAATCCCAGAGGACTTTCTCCTGTGGCTCCCTAGGAGCTGTGCCCACTCCTGAAAAAAATTGTCCTGAAAGATTTTGAACTGGGAGCTGAGATTTTTCTTGAATGCAGTAGCCCACCCACCAGAGCTACCCACAGCCCCTTTGAGGAACCTGGGAAATTCAACAGCAAACAACTAAACACCCAAATCTGCATTTTGTCTTTTGAAATATTAAGGTTGTCCCCTTAATTAGTCTGGGAAGCTCTGGAAGGTGTGACTGAGAAGAATGAGAAGCTGTGTTGCAGAAAGGAAATCCAGTTCTGAGGAGAAAAAGCTTATTTGCTCTGGAAATAGACTCCCCAAGGCAAGAGGATTTTAGGCAGGATGGACCACATGAAGCCAAGCTGAATATTAACTGTTCAGATGGGGTGTTAAAGGAATAGAATTGGCCCAGTGGAGGAGGTGGTTGCTAACTTGGAAAAAAAAAAGGAAGGATTTTAATCTCTGCCCTTGTCCTTACTCTTAAATGTGTGTTCTCTTTTGTTACTCTTAAAATAGTGTAACGAAATGTTTTGTTCTTGCCTGTCAAAAGAAATGCAAGTTAGTTGTGTTTTTCTCTTCAAATCAATTAACTAAAAGGTTAATATTCTTAGTAGCAGTTCTTGGTAAAAATAGTTTTCTGGGGCTTTCCAGCTATGCATGTGATATGTGTAGAGAAGCTGTAGCTTCCCCTAAGTCAGTGTAGTGTAATAACATTGCCTGGGAACTGGGGGGAAATGGATGTTTTTCCTTTCTTCCTCAAATATTCCTGGCTGAGAGATGGGTGGGTGGCTCGTGCAGGCTTGGAAGGTGCCTCAGTTTAACTCCTGTTGTTCCAAAGTAAATCTGTTTTCCATTTCTGTCTCTGACTCGTGTCAACTGCAGAAATCCATTCACATTTAGCAGGGAAATTTGCACTCAATAAACTCCTCTGCAGGAGCATTTCACTGTCTTAGGCTGATGTATGAGGAAGCTCCACATCTTTCCTGCTTCAGTTGGACCTTCCAGGATGGAGTCCTGTACTGCCCGAGGGATGTACCTGTCCAGATCATCATCACCAGGAACTCGAAGATGTAACTCAAGCCTGGTTACTTCTTTACATTCTTTTCTTCTCTGTTTAATTCAGTTCATTTAGGATTCCGTATGTGAAGGTGTGGGTGTGCACAGCCATGCAGAGGCACTCAAGTGGTTGTACCTCTGGCATTTTCTGGAGTTTTGGTGGCAATAGTGAAGAAAGAAATAAAATAATTTCTTCCACGTGTAGTTGGTGTTGGTGACATGGCTTGGACTGATTGCTCTGGCCTTGAGGAGAAGCACTGCTGTCACACTATGGCTCTCTTACCTTTTTGAAACCTTAATTTCTGTACAGCATAATTTGTCTAAATAGGAAAAGCTTTTATGTTACCAGCAGGAAATGTGAACCAGATGTTTATCACAGGAGGTTATACATGTGTGTGTAAAATATTCCTAAATGGAATGCATAACATACAAAGCCTTTTTATCTGCCACCTGTCAGAATGTCTGTGTGCCTGTGTGGTCAGTCCATTAGCACTGAAAGGGACAATCCTTTCCCTGGGCACCATGCTCTGACATAACTGATTGGGGTCACCACTTTGTTTAATTTCATTGCTGCTGATTTAGCTTACAAAAAAGTGGATGGATTTTCTTTTATTTTTGTCAACGTGCTTCAGGCAATGCTATTTTTCTTTAAGCTAAAAATATTTCTGTATAAAATGTCACATCTGGAATATCCCATTTGTTATTAACCACCAAGGAAGCTTGAACTTTTGTACTAGAAGTGAACAGGGTCACCAGAACAATTTGTTCTTTGTCTATCCTGCTGCACATCAACTCTGAAGATTTCCAAAGATCCTCTGGACTGCTGCAGGCTAGAAACACATTCCCAGTACAACCAAGGCACTTTGCCTCTTGCTGGCTGCAGTCAGCCACTACCCAGATTCCCTCCCAGTGGTTCTCTCCATCAAGGGATTTGATTTTTCTGGGTGACTCATTTTCTGTAGACCCTGTTTTTTGGGGTTTTTTTGGGGTTTTTTTTGATGGCCTGCTGTTTGATTGGTATTTCTCCATTAATTTTCACTTCTGTCCATCGAGGTGAGGCTGACTGCCCTGTGGGGTTTTTCTCCTCTGGCACCTCTGGATGGGCTATGTTTTTTCCTTCATTTCAATAGGAGGAAGGAACAGTGGAAGAACTAAAAATTGATTTGATTTAAAGCAAGCCTGGGATTTCCTTCAAATTGAGCTTGACAGTGTGAGAATACATTCTCCTCATTAACATCACCCAGAGACCAAGTACATATTTGATGCCGCAGCATAAGCAACAGAACACTGTGGATTTTATAACTTGATGATCATTAAAAATAGGAGTTTACTGCAGAAGAACATTTGTAGTCTCTTTAGTTGGTGTCTATTATGTCATATTAGATTTTAGGACACTAAATACTTCTAAGGTGTGAAATTGAAAACCAACCCTTCTTTTATGGGTTTGTGGTTCTGACTCACAAACTTGGGTGCCTTGTTTCATCAGTGGAAAATAATTTGTAGCGTCCTGTGGTTTGCACATTGTTGGTTTAGGGTGCAGTTTTAGTCCATACTTTCCAGTGTCAATTTGGGAACACTGATTGTCATGGACCACTAGGCTCTGTAGATCTAACAAGCTACAATTTCTGTAATCATACATTGAAATTATTTTCTAAGACTTTCACTGGGGTTCAGTCATAAGGTGTGAGGGGCCTTGCTGTGGTAGAGTGATAACTAAATGAAACCATTTTGAGTAGTTTTTGGTGTGTGCAGTGCACAGAACCGTGTTGTTCTCAAATGCAGCAACTCAACTAATATGAAACAAGAAAAAAGCTTTCCCCTGTCCATTCTCAAAAGACAGATTGCTGTACTTTTTTCTTCTGTGTCAACTTTCTCTATGCAAAGCTTCATACAGCAGAGGAGAAAGTCTGAGAGAACAAGTTCTAAAATACTCCCTGAAACTTCAGGTGTCACAGGGTTGTCCCCTGCAGAATAAAACAGCCTTTGCCTTGGTTGTTATTGCTGTGAATTCAGTGGAGACTGTGGTTGTGCTTCAGCCCAGTTCAGGATCTCATGGCAAGGTAAGTCTGTTCTGAAGGCCATTCACTCTATTTTCAATGAAAATTAATAAAGAATTGTTCTGTATACAGTATGTACTGACTTAAAGGAAGCAATTCCAGTTGTGCTCGGTCATAAGGCAGGAAAACACAATTGGGTGGATGAGGTTCACTGGGAAGCTGCAGGGAGAAGTCACAGGGCTGGATGTGAAAGCAAAAATAGCTGAAGTGAGGTAACAAGAGATAAACAGAGAGTGGGAAGCTTGTTTTCTTGAATTTCATCCTTTCTGCCTTTCTCACGGGTGTTTCAGAGCCCTGTGTTGTCTGTTTTCTTTCTCCTGAGGAAATCAGCATGGCTCTCCAGGCAATCCAATGAGGAAGACAGAGACTGAAAACTTCCTGATTGCACCCAGGCCAAGTGGAGAAGCACAGGAAGACTGCTAATCCAGGGCTTCCAATACTTAGGGTACTGATTTGGCTTTTTTAAAAATAAATAATCTTTTCACTTCTTATTAAAAAACCAAAAAGCCTGGATTTGAACTAGGCAGATCACTTTTGCTGCTAAAGCCAATAAAGAGAAAGAGGTATTAATTCAGAGGTATTCAAGTATTTTTGCCAGGTGCTTATTCTTTGTGTTTTACAGATGTTGATATACTACAAGCATGAGTATTGCTGCTCCCCTGTACTCCTTTGTGGTGGTAAGGAAGAGAAGATTTGTAGCTGTGTATGATTAATGTATTTCTCTTTGTCCAGTGGTTCTTTTTCTGTTTTACATTATGTTTGAGAGGCATATATTTAACAAGATAACTCAAATTGATATGTGTGGCT
>VZTN01017299.1:112066-130772 GCA_013400515.1 Erpornis zantholeuca
GCTCTCTCCTTGGTTAGCAGCCTGATTCTTCAGTTAGATATTTAATCACAGAAATCAAAGAATCAGTCATCCCTGTAATTAGCTTTCTTTGGTTTTTAAGAGCCAGCAAAGAAAGGTTTGTCATTATTACAGGCAGATCGCCAGTTCTGCTGTGTTAAGGTTGTGGACTGTTCTCTCTTTAAAGGTTGACTGTCTCCAGCACACTTTAAAGTACATGTTTTTACTAAGATTGCCTCACAAATGAATGTGTCTCAGGGCTATGTTAGGAGTCATTAGAAACAGGATTTTTCTCACTCTTATTTAATTCTTGTTTAAAAGAATACTAAGGAAGTTGTTTCTGTTACAGAAAGAACATCCTATCTTTTTTCTCCCTGCAAGTCTCCAGTGCTTCACCTCATTTGGTCTCATTTTTGTCTGCAGAACTGTGCTGTTGCTACAGCTGGCATTGGGTGGATGTGTGTTTTTACTGGCAGGGAATACAGATACAAAGGCTTTGCTGCAGAGAATGTCCCAGAAGTCTTCTGCTGGTCTGAGCTAGGTTGGAAATTGTGCATATTTTCCTTTGAGAGTGAAACTCTCTTTTCTGCCTGAGCAGAGTTGACCTAAGGAGCTTTTCTGGGGGGAATCCAGCATTGCTGCTTCTCCCTTGGAGAGGGAGATTGTCCTGGGCTTCATTCACATAGAGGCATTGTCTGACTGGCATGAGCAATAGGTAATGTGTTTATCACAAATGGTGGAAAAGGAGCGGTTCAGCTCCTGCTGGGAAGGCTGGGACAGTTTCTTTCTTGCTAGAACATGTTGTTCAGCAGTCTTCTGCATTTAAGCATTTCATAAATTCTGGAGAAATGATTACTAAACTTAATCAAATCTTGGTGAATTCGCTGCCAAAAAATACAGTGAGAATTATCTCAGCCCTGTGAGAGCTGGCCCCTGAACGCAGACAGGCACTTCTAAGCAGAACACCTTTCCTTTTGTGTCTGAGGGGTTTCTGTGGCTTTTCTCCATAATGCTGTTCCCATCCTTCTGTGGCAGTGATTCTCAGTGTTCTTTATCCACAGATTAGTGTGTGTGGTCACTGGATAAATGCTTCACATCCCCTGCTGTCCTCAGGGAACAGAAGTTGCATCCTCAAATCTGATTATTTACTGAACTGGCTGTGCTGGAGCCAATGTTTTGGGAAAAAGGTATTTTCAGGCCTCTTTGATTTTAAAATGGTTTATTGATATATGGGTTATTATCCCTTTTAACGTCAATACATGAAGTGTTCCAAGGTGACCAACTTTTTTCTGGCAATTGGTTTGTTTTTCCAGGTTTCAGAATTCTGCAGGTCCCTTTGGGCAACGCTTTTCTCTTTTTGACAGCTGAGTATTGGTTACCCTGTGTGCTATGCACCTGCATCAGCCCAGACAGCACATCCTGCAGCCCAGGAGGGCACTGGGGTTCCAGGGGTCTTGAAAAGGACCACATTAGTCTGGTGTATTTCTAATGATGCTGATGAGCTCACAGAGAGAATGATTGGAAGGTGGATGGGTAAAGAAACTGTTCATAATACGCACAGTCTACAAGTGTAACATCACTTAATGTAAAAAGGTGCAAGAAGCCAAATCCTCTGAAGCAAGTCAGTGGCAATAGGAGTACAAACCCATGTGCACCTGTGGCTGTCAGAAACATGTAGGAACACTTGGAACAAGGACCATTCCACTGATCCCTTAGGTTTTAACTTTCAGATTTTTCAAATCCTGCCCTGCCCAGTGTAACTCTGAAGTTTCCTGTAGCCTGTTAAATGCTGTTCTTTATGCTAAGATAGACATAACAAAACCTCTAACTTGCTCTCCAAGGACACCCAGAAGAAGAACTGCAAACCACAATCTTGGGGAGAAGGGGGCAAGCTTGGGCAAATTCCATCCTTGCCTGGCTTCTGCTTGGGGAATTGATGCTGAGATCCAAGTGGGAAGAACTCGGGAGCTGTCCTTGTCCATGTTGGGATGCCCTGAGGCAGGAGCCTCTGGAGCCCAGAGTGTACCTCTGAAGGCCTTTCCAATCAATCCCTCCTTGATTCCTTTATTCCTGTCTGCTCTCTGTTTCTAGGGAACCATTTAAGGCATCACCACAGGGGCTGCCCTGCCCTGAGGGCTGCTCAGGCTGGCACTGAGCTCTCAGGACTGTGCTCTCTCAAGGTGCAGCTTTTATTAACAAATTCAAGACCCACATCATTGTACATTGACAACACTGGAAAGCAGATATTCAGAACTAGTCTGCCAGCACACTGGACTGACTTGGGGAATTTTTAGGAAATGTTATGGAAACAGGAAGTTCTGCCTGCCATGTAGAGCAGCATGAGTCAGTGTGGTGGTGGTGAAGAAAACAAAAGCAAGTAACACGCAGATGCAATTTTCCCCAATTTGTCCAAGGCCTCCACAGAGTCAGATCTGATTTCTCCTAGAAGAGACAAAAAAGGATGTCCCTTGTATGCATCCTGCCTTCGTCTGTAATTGAATTATAATTGCCCCCATTGCTCTTGTAGAGAAAGCCAGTGGTAAAATGTTGCTTCAGAGTGTTTTGGGCAACACAGAACTTTGCTTAAAGGTTATTAATGCTCCTACTGAGGTGTTCTAGAGGTGACTTTAGGAATATTTTTGGGATAGTCTAATACTAATATAAATAACAGGGAAAGGATGTTTTTATTGCACTTGGATTGCAAATTGGTAGGGGGTTCAGTCCATCCAAGCTATCACTTTCACAAATGTCCTTTGGTTCACCTTTTCAAGGCCATGTAGGGCAAAGAAGAGTGTTCATAGCTCAGTTAAGCCTTGTCCCAATATAAAAAATAGGTTTATTTGTGGCAGATTTGATAAAATGTTGACAATGCTTTTGCTGCTTCTTGTAATTAAAAATAAATATACTGCTAATTTTTAACTTTTTGAAAAGAAGATTTTGCAGGTGCGCCAGGGGATAAATGTGCTGAGCAGAAATTTTAACACAACTATTGGTACTTGTTAGAGGAATATATTCACAATAAAAACAGAGTTCACTGGAGAGCAACTTGAGAGGCGATTTTCCATTTTCATGCTGCTAATTAAGCATGGAAATGAAGCAGTGGTGCTGGGGTTTTCCAGCTGGCAAACAAAGAGCGAAATTCAGCTGCTGAAATTGGAAATAAGGAAAAAGTCAATAATTAGCAAAGTGTGTTGGGCACAGGGAGATGTTTGGCTGTTTTTTTTTTTTTTAACTATCAGGTTTTGCATATTTTGATTTTGCTGAAGCACTGATAATTTCCTTTGAGCTTGTGGGAAAAACAGGATTTGGTGGACTGGAAAACTGAAGTGATAAAAAATAAAATCTTCAGTAGCTGGCACAGATCTGCTGAGAATAACTGCAGGAATGTTTGGGAAGTGCAGGAACAGCCTGGAGAGACAGGAGATCCTCTGATGAGGTCACTTGTTAACAAAGCTCTTGGTAATGACCAAAAGATGGAAGGGCGAGAAGCAAGGAAAGAACTCACATTCTCACCCCTCAGTTGCAGAGTTTGGATTTAATCTTATTATTGACTGAGATTTCCACAAGCTAAGCATTAAAATATAGTAAGAAATTACTTTTTTTCCTTGCTCTTCTGTCAGAACAGGAAAAAAATATTATTTTTTCCGTTTTATCCCATGTAAATTGGAGCATTTGAACAGAGATGGGATCTGTCCTAAAATGCTCCTAAGGAGCCTTGTTTGTCTGGACTCGATGGTGTGTTGCCAAAGCAGACAGGCAGCACTGCCCAGGTTTCAGGATGCTGTTTCACAGAATTCCATGGCTTTTCAAATAACATTTGAAGGATTTTCTCTGTGAGTGGTAGAAGGTGGAGGTGGCTGTGGTTTTTCCTCCTTCCTCATTAAGTTAATGAAATAATTCAATAGAAAATACCGACTATATCTTATATATGTATATATAACCAAGACTAGTGACTATATATAACCAAGACTAATTAACTTCTCTATGTAGCCAGATTCTGGTTAATAAATTCAAAGTAATCATATTAATTAGCTCATTGACAGTTTAATTGTGGCCAGTTTTAAAATGATTCTACAATACTAGAAAGAAAAATCTATTTTAGGAACTAATCATTCATGAATTTTATTTCAGCAGAAGTGAAAATTGGAAGAACATTCATCAGCTGTGAGTCATGGCATAATAGAATCATACCAGAGTCTTCAAATCCTTCAGAAATTATGGAACAATGTTGCTAAAGTGACTAATTTGCAATTGTGGGTTTGAGAGGTGATTAACACAGTGTCAGCTACTATTGAATCTATTTCCATAAATTAGATATCACTTCTTTTCACTTGTCCTATTAAAATTATTTAAGTAAAACTATGGTTCTATACCTGATAATATTTACCAAAAGCTTGCAGATTTTCTCTGTGTAATTTACACAAATAAATGGAATTTCCTTTTTTCCCCCCGTGTTTTGTATAAAATACATAAGAGAAAGAATTTACTTGGCAAACACCGTACTTGAGCGAGTAAATAAAGGTGACACTTTAAATTCTTATATCCTATTAAAAGAAAGAGAAGATATCTTTTTCTTACATGTCAAAAAACCCCAAATACAAAGGAATAGTCAGTGCTGCTTTAATGCCATCTAAATGAAGTGGCAGCAAAACAGGTACAGTGGGGAGAAAAGGAAAAGTGTCCTGCTCCTGATGGATTGTGATGGATGGTGTGAAATGGAATTGGAGACGACAGGGGAATATCAGAAATCAAAGAAAGCTCTTAAAGACGCCTCAGTAATGGCTGGCAAATGACCCAAGATGGGAAGTTCTGGAGCCAGCTCTAAAGGATCTGTGGGAGGGGATGTGTTTCCCTGGTGTCCCTGGGGTTTCAGAGAACTTGAAGAGAAACTGAAATGATGTTTGTAATCCAGGTGAAAGAAGCAGGGGAAAATAAAGGATTGTAAAAGAGTTTTCTCTGAAGTGAGACATGTTTGTAGAAGAAATTGTTTGTAGAGCCAAGGGTCATACTGGAATTCTTCCCTGCAGGAACTAAGGCATTCAAGGCCTGTTCTGATGCCCATGGCAGTCAGCAGAAGGATGTTGCCGACTTGAGTGTGCTCTGGAGGAAATTCCCATGACTCTTGGCCTCACTTAAGTTGCCTTGCTTGTGTCAGGTTGACCTCATTTTGCTTGAAGCAGAGGCTGAGGAGTGATGGACACTGAGAACAAACCAGCCAACACTCAGCAGGGAGCTCAGGCTCTCTATGACAGCCATTGGCAGCAATGGAAAATGGGATTTGTTTTTCTAGCACATGTCAAGCATGTGCCAAAATGAGTGATTCACTTACATTTGAAGTGAACAGGATCTGTGCATTTTGGGAAGCAGCTTTCCCAGCCTGCAGTTTTGTGACTGAGGGTTCAACAGCGTCCTCCAAGCTTTTGTGATCTTGGGAAGTCCTGATGATAACACTAGAGAGTGATAGAATTTATGCACTAGAGCAGGCTGCCTCATCCAGACAGGAAAAAAATCCCAATTTTTAAAACATATTCTTTGCCTAAATGGTTGTGTTTTGGACAGTGGATCCCCTCCTTGTTCTGCCTTTAGAAATTTACACTCAGGAATCAGGAAAAAATCCAGCTCCATCTTTCTGTTTTGAGTGGTTGTCACACCAGGAGATGGATTGTTAATGAGAACGTGGCAAACTCCTCTCTCAGAGCATCACATGCATATTTTATCTGTAATGTGGGAATGGCTTCATTTCCAGTTTGATTGAAAGAAATTTTGTCCATCCTCCAAGAAAATGGTCAAATACTTTCCTTAAGCAGAAGAACAATCCATCTCCACACCTTGAGTGTTTGCAAAGTCCAACCTAAAACTCCCAAACCCTTGTACTTTTTCCTCATGTTCACAAGAATGAGGAGTTTTGAACTCTTAATATTCACTCATTTTTATACACTGCTCATGGTTTTTGAAGGGTGTCTGTAACACATCACAGCTTTCTATGCAAAGAGTGTTTGGTCCAATGTCTGGCTTTGAAGAATTAATATACCCACATTATTTCAAAGCATAACTGTTGATTGATGAGAAAGGATTGTTGCTCATTGTTGAACTGTTGTATTTTTCTCTCTGCACACAGCAGGGGAGAAGCTGAAAAAAGCGTGGCAGGTGGGGCTGGGAAGCTGCTGTGTTTTGGTTTTACATTCGTTCAACTTTCCCAGCAACTTCAAAGACTTTCTGTCTCTTCTGAAGCACTGTTGCACTCTTATCTGTAACCAGTGCTTATTGTTCATCTTTTTATCATTTCAGTCTACAACCAAGCTTTTATACAAACCAAGCAGCATTGGCTGCAGTGATATAGATGATGTATCACTGGCTGTGGTGAGATATGTACATACATCATACAACAAGTGACACGGAAGGGATTTTGCAAAACAGTCTGTCAAAAAGCGGAGAGGTTTCTAGATGCTCTGTGCTCTGAAAAGGGGTTGTAAAAAGTGTTTGTTTTCAAAGAAGGGTACTTTAATCGATCCTAGAACTATCAGTAATGCCAGCTGCTTTTCTCCTCAGTTTGTCTGAAAGCCTGCTGAGCTCCTCTGAAGGTGTGCATTACCCTTCCTAATTAAATTGGGGTGATCAGCTTGTTGAGTGTACAACTAAAATGTGCTTTCTGTAAACGTCGAAACAGTGAGTTTTTATAGCTGTAAGAAAAAAGTTAGAAATTAAATTAAGCACAGAAACAAAACGTTTTCCTGACTTCTTCCTATCATTCATAATTGACTTTCTTTAATCTTCTGTGGTCATTTAACTAGCTCCATGACCTCTGTTTTTCTGAGTGCTACCAAAGCTCTCTAGTCTTAATTTAGGGGCCAAAGGGTTTCTCACCTGCCTGGGATTTGCATGAATCCTACAGGAATGTAACTGCATTAAAGGTGTCAGTCTCTCAGGGAAACCTAATGGAAAATCATCAGTGTGTTAAGAAATTAGTGTGGGAAAAACAGGCTAAGAGTCTGTTCCTGTCTCTGTGCTTCCCTTACCCACAGATCCCAGAAGCCAGGGAGCTGAAGGGCACCAGGGCAGCTGATGCTTTTCCTCTGAGGGGTCTGGGCACTTCATTGACAACAACATGGATTCAGCTGCCACTGAGGGACATCCCAGCCCAAATGGAACCTGTGTCTGTCACAGACGTGCATCTCTGGGATGGGGGAGGATTCTGCCCCTCTGCCCCTGGGCTCAGGTGAGACCACACCTGCAAAGCTGCCCCAGCCCTGGGACCAGCACAGGGAGGGCCTGGAGCTGCTGGAGAGAGCCCAGAGGAGGTCATGGAGCTGCTCCCAGGGCTGGAGCCCCTCTGGAGCCAGGCTGGGAGAGCTGGGAGTGTTCACCTGGAGAAGAGAAGGCTCCAGGGACACCTCAGAGACCCTTCCAGGGCCTGAAGGGGCTCCAGGAGAGCTGGAGAGGGACTGGGGACAAGGCATGGAGGGACAGGAGCCAGGGAATGGCTTCCCAGTGCCAGAGGGCAGGGCTGGATGGGATATTGGGAAGGAATTGTTCCCTGGGAGGGTGGGCAGGCCCTGGCACAGGGTGCCCAGAGCAGCTGTGGCTGCCCCTGGATCCCTGGCAGTGCCCAAGGCCAGGTTGGACACTGGGGCTGGGAGCAGCCTGGGACAGTGGAAGGTGTCCCTGCCATGGCAGGGGGGGAATGGGATGGGCTTAAAGATATCTTTGACCCAAACCATTCCATGTTTCTACTATTGCTCTTTCAGTTGCAGGTGACAAAGAGCTCATGGCTTTTTTCTCTCTATCTTTGTAATATTGTCATACCAGTAAATTTAGACTGCCTGAGACTACAGATGTCAGTGTGATCTGATTGTACTTGCAGGAGAAGCCACATTAAAATGAGCAGTTACATAAAATCAAAACAAACTTGGAAGAGCTAAAGGGTTTCTCTTTTCAGACATCTTTCGGTGGAAGGCAAGGGATAGCTGTGAGCAGCACTGAGCGATGTTTCCAATCTGTGTGTCATTTCTTAATAAACTTTTTCTGAGAGCTCGAGAAAGCGAACTCAACCCAGAGAGCATTAATTTCCTTACAGGTCTGGGCTCTAATTAAAGGCTGATGAAGAAATAAACGAAAGGGAGCCCACTCTGCTGTGTGGGGACTGTCCTTTGAATGAGAGGGAAAGGTGATTTCCTGAGTAGCTCCATCCCTGGAGTGCTGGGAATCCCCACTGGACATGGCCCGAGATGGAGGGGCTCACAGCTCCCCTGGAGGAATGTCCCAGGAGATGCCTTTGAGACACAAGGTTTGGGTTTGCAGCCACACTTTTCTCCTCCCTGATCTGCCTTCCTGGAGAGAATCTAGAGCTCTCAGGTTTTAGTCCTGACTATTTGTGCTGTGAACTAGGGCAGGTGTGGCTTTTGGAAACACAATTTGACAATTTCTGCACAGGCTACCGGAGAAATGATGCTTGAGCAAAACGCCAGGGGGTGCCAGGGGAGGAGGAAAAGCAAACCCAGGACTCCCTACCCTGCACAGAGATGCCCTCCAGCTCCGGGAGAAAGGGAATCACGCAAAGCTCTCTGTTTCTGCCGTGTTCCATCTGTAAAAACCCAGCTCTGAGCAGACACTTCAAGCTTGCACTGGTTGCTTCTGACTCTCAGTCATTTGGACTCTGTTTTCAGTAAGACTCCAGCTTCCAGAGTCTTCTTTCTGTGAATCAGGCCTGGGAAGGCTGGCATCAGATGGGAGCAAATAGTGCTGGGGAAATTAGGGTAAGAAGATTGTATCTGATATTTCAAAACTAAAAATTGTCCCTGGACATCTTTAGAGAGCTGGAGCTGCTAGAGGTCATGTCTGGTACTAAGCCTGAATTGGAGAAAGGCTTTCTAGTTACTGTGAGGAAAATCAGCCAATTTTTAATTGAGGCTCCTTTAATTCAATTAATTTCCATCGCTTCTCATGGCTGATTTTGATGAAGCATTGCTAAGAAGACAAATAGTGTAGAAAATGGTTTGGGGTTAGTTTCTTAAGGGCTTCTAAAAATCCAGGTATTTTAGTATTTTAGGAAAGCACCAGATAACCTGAGTTCCTTGGTGTGAACTCTACAATATTTTATACTCAGGTCTGGTTTTTACTCAAGTACAAAAGAGGTAAAAGGTTGAGTGCATTGTCCTTCTATGTGTAACCAAAATACTTTTTCTCCTGGTGGTGGCAGTGCTGGGTGAAAAATTCCAACTGAAGGGCAAGATCAGGAAAAACTTCCTAATTTATTTTGTAATTGGTACTGACCCCTCCATCAAATGGACATATTTTGACTACATGGGGATTAGTTCTTCATAGCACACACTGGGGAGATGCTATAAAAGAAGAAATAAAATCAAGAATAAGTTTAGGACAAGGGCATTTCTTCCAGGAACTCTGTTCTTTAGGCCTTTTGCCTGTAACAGAGTTTATATTCTACTTGATTTTCACCATATTGTGTAAAGGAAGCTTAGTAACATGTTTTCATCAATGTCACTTGCACAGTTTTAAGCTTTTTGAAGTGTTGAGAAATAGGTCACTTTCCCTGAATTCAGCAGTCAGTTTTCATGTGTAGCGAAGCTGAAGGTTAGGAAAAGTTTCAAAGCCTCTTCTGTTTTTCTTTTTTAAGCCATTATTCAACCTTGAAATGAAAACTCACTCACTAAACTATGCTAAATAGCTCATTTCCCTTGTTTGCTGATGGAGCTAAATGGCCTTTTGGAGATATTTATGAAGATGACTTACCTTCTTCTTATGCACAACAGTCGCATTTCCTCATCCGTGTAATGGAAACAAGAGAGACTCAGGCCTTACTCTCTGAAATGGTTTAGCTATTTTCCCAATAAATTTACAGTTTCAATGCAAGATTTCTACATTTTAGAATGAATAATTAGATAAACTTCTTTCCTAAAATTTTGACTATGAAAATATTGTACTTCCTTGGGGAAATTTGGATTCCTGTGAGCAGGAAGGTGTCAGCTGTGTTGGATACGTGTCCCCTCTGTCAGGCTGGGGGTGAGGAAAGGGAGGAGTGGCTCGGATTTTGTGCCTGCTGAGCTGGAAGGCAGGGAGTGGAGAGGGGCGTGCCGAGCCCTGCTGAGGGTGCTGTGTGCTCCGGATCTCTGTTTCTGAACGTTCTGCTGGCAGGAACTCACCGAGACTGAGAGACAGGGAGGTTCTGCACAGAGAGAACTCAGTGATACCCACCCTGCTCAGCCCATCTCAACCCCCGGGGGAACAGGGACACAAGTGGCATTGTGGCTGAGTTCCTGCCGTGTGGCAGGGACAGGGGAGCGCATCCTGCACATCTGGTGACACCTGGTGCATTCTGTGTGCACACCTTGCACACTTTGTCACACATGGTGCTCCCCTGGTGCATTCTGTTTGCACACCTGGTGACACCTGGTGCATTCTGTGTGCACACCTTGTCACACAGGGTGCTCCCCTGGTGCATTCTGTGTGCACACCTTGTCACACCTGGTGCATTCTGTGTGCACACCTTGTCACACCTGATGTTCCCTTGGTGCATTCTGTGTGCACACCTTGTCACACCTGGTGCTCCCCTGGTGCATTCTGTGTGCACACCTTGTCACACTTTGTCACACCTGGTGCTCCCTTGGTGCATTCTGTGTGCACACCTTGTCACACCTTGTCACACTTTGTCACACCTGGTGCTCCCCTGGTGCATTCTGTGTGCACACCTTGTCACACCTTGTCACACTTTGTCACACCTGGTGCTCCCCTGGTGCTCCCCTGCGCGGCCGAGGACTCACCTGGACTGCGGCCGCAGGGCACCAGGGGGCGCTCCCGCACCGCCTCTGCACCCGGCGGGAATGGGAATGGGGATGGGGATGGGGATGGGAATGGGAATGGGAATGGGAATGGGAATGGGGATGGGGATGGGAACGGGGATGGGAATGGGAATGGGGATGGGAATGGGGATGGGAATGGGAATGGGAATGGGAACGGGAATGGGGATGGGGATGGGGATGGGGATGGGAATGGGGATGGGGATGGGGATGGGAATGGGGAGGAGACCAAGAGTGGGGAGGGGGAAAGGGATAGGAATGGGAATGGAGAGGGGTACAGGGATGGGGATAGGAATAGGCATGGGAATGGGAATAGGAATAGGGATTGCGATGCAGAAGGGAATGGAGAGGGTGATGGGCATGGGAAGGGAAGGGAAGGGGGACGGGGATAAGGAGGGGTGTGAGAATAGGGATGGAGCTGGGACCTCAGCAGGGCTTCCCCTGCAGGGCACAGCTCACCCATAAAGAGACTTTGCAGCCTCTGCCTTAGATCCCATTAGAGCACCTGCAAATGAAGCAGGGCTTTGGGAGGAAACCCATCAAACCCTGCAAAATCAGGGCTGTGTGCTCCCAGTGTTCCCATCCGTGTGATGTTTGTCCAAGTCCACAGCCTGGGCATCTCCCTCACCCACAGAGATAAGCTAAATGCATCACTTACCAAAAGTGTAACATCTAGATAAGATTCCTATAGGAAATAAGAAGGGAAACTGGCTTTTTGCATTACCATAATTTTATCTTTTTTTTTTTTTTTGTCTGCAGAAAATAACTTCCTAATTCCTGCTCTGTGCACAAACACAATTTCAATCATGAAGAAAGCATTTGGAAACCTTCCTTTAGTTTTGAGACAATGCCTTAACCCATTTAACATAATAATTTCTCTAAATCTGGAAACATTTTCAATCTCATGCAAAATTTTGGCTTGTTTTATTCAAAGGTAATGTTTAGCAATAAGACTTTAATTGGATTTTATTTACTAAGTCAAATCTGAAGTGAGTAAGAAAATGAAATTGGAAATTGTGGAGTGTTTTAAACATTGCAAAATACATGTTAATCTTTTATGTAAAAATCTACAAAAAGTGAATGGCTGTTTCCAGAAGTCCTTTGGAAAATGATTTGCAGGCAGTTAGACCAAAAAGGAAGTTTGCATCCGACATATATATAAGTGTTTAAATTATAATGTTTCTTCAACTGTGGGAGAAGCAAAATTCTTCTACTGAAATCTCTGTGAGTCTTCCCTGCTGTCTTTAGCAGCACTTGTAAACACTAAAGTAGCAAGGGGGAATGTGCATCTTTTCCTTATTGTCCTAAACCTGCCCCTCTCCTTCTTCATAGCAGTGTTAACAAGGAAAAACAAAAAAAAAGAGAATATTTCTTGAAGAAAACTAATAAAAAGTAGCCTTGAGCAAAAATCTGGAGGAGGAAATCTTCCTTGGAGGCTTGGAGTGGATTTGGCAGGAGCAGCTCAAAGTCACAGATGGGAATTATCCAGCAGAACCTTCCTCGCAGTCCTCAGGAAATCAAACCAGCCTGACAAATGTCTGGCTGCACACCCCAGGACGACACTCAGGAATGTTCTACCAACATCTGCTCTTGCTTCTGTGACTGTGACAGGAGAGAGCGAAACAGAACATGTGTGAGGGAGCCAGCAAATCTGACTTGGAGCTTTCTCATGTACTCAGGACAAGAGGAGGGAAGGAAGCCCAAGATGGAAACCAGTTTCTAAAATCCGACTTTGAAATTCAAATGATGCCTAAGAATGTCTGAAGTGTCCTTCCTCAACTCATGCTGTGGGTGGGCAGGAGGTCATTTTGTCCAGGAACATCCCTCTTTCAGAATCATTGGCCACTCAGGGAGGAACAGAGGCTGAGTTTCTAAGCTGACATTGCAAGTGGTGATAAGAATGAACTCCAGGTATCAGAGACTTCACAGTCATCTACATGACTAACATCAAACATAGCCATGAAATCTACTTCTGTGCAAGAATAATTAATAATTAAAGGCGTGTTTTCATTATTTGAAGGGAAAACTATGCATAATATAAATTCTTCCTAATGAGTAACTTTGATCAAGGAAGTACAGACTGCACCCTTTAAAGGTAAAAAAAAACTGCTTTGGACACATAATGTTAATAAAAGAATATTTTTGGGAATCTTTTCTGGCTGTTCAGGCTGCCATCACGTTTACACACCACTTGGCAGATTGTCACATCCTTCTATTTATTTTCAGCTCCATTCTCTCCCATGTGTGGAGTAATTGTTGACTCCAATTTGAAGAACACGCCCGTGCTGCACTCTGGGTTCAGCCATGGAGATGCCATCCCTCGCATACCAAGCTCAGCATTGTTTATGCTCTGGCTTTCTTCTCTTGTAATGAGAACAATTATGGGTGAAAGCATTTTGCTAATGATGAAGTGGTAAGAGCGAGCATTTGGAATATTTGATTCCAGCTCTGCCAAGGAGTTACTTTTAATTTAGGTTTCAAGGCTGTCACAGAGGAGCTGAAGGAAGAGTCTGTGTGCTGAGCTGTGTTTGTACAGGAGACACGAAGCAGTTCCCCTGTGTGTGCAAAACAAGGTGTTCAGAGTTCCCAGTTCTGACATTTGGGTGCAGACCCCAGTGCCCAGGGTGTCCCAGGCAGTCCAGAAAGGGCTTTGCAAACCAGACAAACTTGGTATTCTGTGCCCTAGGTCTGGACCTGCAATGCTCCAAAGGACAAACAAAGGTCAGATCTCAACTCACTGAGTTTTCCCTGTTCCCTGCAATGACCCCGCAGCACTTCCCAGACTTTCAGGGCTTTGCAGGGGAGAAGAAGAATCAGTGTGTGTGCAGCTCCCAAATATTCCCATGCAGCTGGTGGAAAGCACAGGGAATTTTGATGTTAAGTTCACGAATCAAATCTCTTTTCTTGTATGCCAGTAATGGCAGTGTTGGAACACAGAGCAGGTCAGAAAAATGTTCTGTAGCCTCCCCTATTTATGTTCAATTCTGTCACATTCTGGTTTGAGTTTGCCAAAGTCTGGGCCAGGATTTGGGTAGGAAAGCAAACCTCTTTATTCACTTTAATTACCAGAATAATGGAATCATGGAATGGTTTGTGTTGGAAGGGATCTTAAACCCCCATGCATTCCACAGGGACAGAAACACCTCCCACTGTCCCAGGCTGCTCCAAGCCCCAATGTCCAACCTGGCCTTGGGCACTGCCAGGGATCCAGGGGCAGCCACAGCTGCTCTGGGCACCCTGTGCCAGGACCTGCCCACCCTCCCAGGGAACAATTCCTTCCCAATATCCCATCCAGCCCTGCCCTCTGGCACTGGGAAGCCATTCCCCCTTGTCCTGGCACTCCAGGCCCTTCTAAAGGGTCCCTCTCCATGTTCCCTTGTCAGCTCCTTCAGGCCCTGCAAGGCCACAATGAGGTCACTCCAAAGCCTCTCCTCTCCAGGCTGAACAATCCCAGCTCTCCCAGCCTTTCCTCATGGGAGAGGTGCTCCATCTCTCCAAAGGCTTTACAGAATGCCAGATAAATTATATCCTTGTTCACTGATGGAGTCACTGCATCAGAGAAGACCATGGCATTGGTCAGGAGGATTCTCCCTTGGTGAGGCTGTGCTGGCTGTCCCAAATCATCTCTGTGTGTCCCAGTGCCTGTCCCAGGATCTTCCCAGCACAGAAGGGAGGCTGACAGGGAAGTTTTGAGTGCAGCATTTTCAGTAAATGATGAGGTGGTACAGGACACCCTTCCTGGCACCTCAGGGTGTGGCTTGACCTAGCCATTTCCTGAACTGAATCCTCTTGGTTTGATTTGCTCATTGAACAAGTCAGGGACTTCAAGGACTGCCAGCTGTGAAAGGAATGGGGCTGTGTTTCTTTGGGATCATGTCCTGCACCAGAGCCATCCTTTAAAAGCCAGCTTTTACCTCAGTGCTTCCAGGGAAGCAGATGTAGCTCCATTGCTGGGTTTAGTTGCGTCCTCCATGTGTGGACCTTTCCTGACAGGCTCTCCACCCCAAAACTGGGAAGAATGATCAACAGAGTGTGGTTTTTTCTGGGTTTTCAGGTTTCATTTTCTGGTGGGCACAAGCCTTGCAAAATTCCTGAGTGGAGGTTCCCAAAGCCAGCACAGCCTTAAGCCTGGAGGAGGCAGGGATTTTGGAAACATCCTGGTTTTATACCCATCCTTATAGGAGGAGAAGCAATATGGAATCAGGTAAATGCTTGATTAAAATTTCTGGTGTTTTCTTCCACTTTATTTCCAGAATAAGTTTCACATTTGATGGTCTTCTTTGTGGTAACGTCAGTGTTGGTCCTTGCAGGAGTGAGTGCTGTAGTCTGAGACTGAATTGAAGAAAGTTTTGGATGGCAGAGTAGTCCCAGGATAACAGAGGTTTCTGTGAAACACTTGGAAATGTATTATTTCTAGTAATCCTTCCCTGGGAGGGTGGGCAGGCCCTGGCACAGGGTGCCCAGAGCAGCTGTGGCTGCCCCTGGATCCCTGGCAGTGCCCAAGGCCAGGTTGGACACTAGGGCTTGGAGCCTCCTGGGACAGTGGGAGGTGTCCCTGCCATGGCAGGGGTGGAATGAAATAATCTTTAAGGTCCCTTCCAACCCAACCCATTCTGTGACGCGATATTGGTTCTTTGATAATATTACCAGAAAACCCTTTAATTGCTTCTACGTTTTCAAGACTTTTGGAAGGCAGCTTGCCAGTTAGTATTTAGGAAAATTTGTCTTATAAGCAACATCCTTATTTAGGATAATTTGTCTTAGAAGCAGAACATTTTAGTGTCGTTTCTGAGTCCCTCTTAGATGGGGGCTGCAGTAGGATGGGACAGTCTCAGAGGCAACTGCTCCAGTGCTGAGTAGTGTCTGGCTCTGCTGCTAAATTTGCCAACAAGTTCATTGTGGGTCCCTTCCAACTTGAGATAGACTATGATTATATGAAAATATTCTGCTTTGACAGCATGTTTTTTCACTTAAATTAGCCAAAAAGAAAAATTAGGGAAAAAAAAAAAAAAACACTAAGAAAAATTAAAGCAAATGAAAAGAGTTGGTAGGTTGGAGCTGACCCCCAGATAAAAGATCAGATGCTGATTGATAGAAGCTAGTGCTTTTGGGAGGTGACTTTTGGAGCATTTTGGCTGTGGGTTTATGCTGTACTCTAGATTTAAGCTCTACTTAAGAGTCAGTCAAGCACAGAAGACGCTGAAGATCTAAGAGGTTCTTACTGCAGAGGAGTGACATGATTGTCAGTGGAATGAATTTCCTGATTTTACTTTGGTCCTGATGAGAAAGGCTTTTCATTTCATGAGGAAGATAACTTCTATTGATTGGTAGATGGGTAAGAACCAGTTATCTTCTTAATTCCTATCTATAAAGCTGGTTAACATTGCACTGGTCTGTATGAACACGCAGTACTCCCATGCCACACGAGGGTTGAAGCCCTCTGGTTGAACCAGAATATTATTTTAAGGAAAAAAATGGGTGGAAAATTGGGTAAATAAAAGCTTTTCTGGAACATATAAAGAAAAAAGGAACAGAAATCTAAATGACAGGCCTGGTGTGTCAAAGGCTTTTCTCAAATATTTTTATCTGGGTAAATCCAGGTTTATTTGTATTTTATGGCTGCCATTGAGGCTGTCTGCTTTGCTTTTTTATTCCAGCCAGCAGTGCTGTTCCTCAGAATTTGTTTCTGTTGACTTCCTAGGCTCTTTAAGCCTTCTCAGCTTAAAAATGCATTATTTAGTCTGGCGGTCTGCAGAGTGCCAGTGTTCTCAGGAGGGGAGAGCATTAAGGGAAAGCAGGTATTCATCTTGATATTGCCAGTTGAGTAAAAATGATCAAGAGAACAAATTCCTGAATCTGAAGGTACCTCCTTGGCTGGAATTCATTCTTTTCTTGTGGTTTCTCAATGTCTTTCTTGTGGCCTTTTTTTTTTCAATCTAAGATTTACTGTTTTTCTGAGAAGTGTACAAACAGGTTACACAGTTAGCCTGAAATGTCTTGGAACTTAGAAATAGAAGCACCTTGTTCCAGACTGCTTGGTAGAGGAAGAAGTCATGAGCCAAATAAGAAATACAGGCAGGAAAAATAAAGACAGATGAGAATTACTTTGTTGAATGGATGGTCTGTGATAGTGAAATCAGATTCCTCGGTATTAAATAAAAGTAATGCTCTCCAAAGGTACTGCAGAGACAGCTCTGTCTCAAGAATTTCCTCCACTTATATTTTTCACTGTCGTTTTTTTTTTCCTTTTGCATTCACTTTTCCCTTGTGAATGATTTCACTCAACAAGCAGGAAAAAAGTTTATCAAACAGGAGAAAAACAGCCTTTGCTTGATGCAGTATCACTAGTACTTGTTTATTTCTGAGAGAGAAGTAGGAAGTACTTTGCTCTCTGGTAAAATTTCAATCTCAGTTTCCAGAGCTTCTTGAAGTCACCAAATCCTTATGTTTTTGATGGGGCAGAAATTGAATTTCTCCACAACAGTCAGTGCCATTCTTATCTTCCATTTCTTAAGCTCGTATCCTTTCTCATGCCTTAGCAGCAATGTTCCTGGGAGAACTGGGACAAGGTTGGGATGCACGCAACCAGACCTGAGTCACAAACTCAGGTTTGAGTTTGTTTGAGTCACAAACTGTCCCTGGCCCACTGGTGACATTAATGTCTCAAAATAAACTGATGTGGGGAGGGAAAATGCAGCTCAGTGACAACAACACCAGAGCAAGACATAATGGAAAAATACTTCATTGTAATTGAATTGTGCTGGGCACTATGGATGTGAAAGAAAGAACAGCACTGGGTTCAGGGGAGACAGAGGGAGCAGATGGGAGAAGACACCCAGCTGATTACCAGAACATTTTGTCTTTGGAGAATACACCCAGGTAGTACTCTTCAGAGAAATATTGCTTTTGAGGAGAAAAAATGCAGATTTATGGCATGTCAGCGTTTAATAATATTTGTTATTTTGTTGTATTTGCTGAATTGTTCATACCAGAAGAATAAGAAACCTGGAAACCACAATGCTACATTTTAATGCTGTGAATCGAACTACCTTTTGAGCTAATTTTTCACTTAAAATGTTTTTAGCTTTCACTTTATGAAAGCATGAACAAAAAGATTAAAAGCTCAATATCCAAGTAGTTTTTCAAGTAATCGTTGCCAGGAACTTCAGAACTGAGCTCCTCCTGCAGAGGATCACAACTGCCTTCTGCCTGGGCAGTGCAGCACCAACCCCTCCATCTGCACCCAGGGGCACTGCTCACCAAGCACACATCATTTCCTCACTGGGAATTCTTTACACAACAACCATGGGTTGGCAAGTCTTGTCCAAATAAGGATCTTAAAAAAAAAAAAAAAAAAGAAAAAAGAAAGAAAAAAGAAAAAGAAAAAGGAGCTGTCATTATGTTTATTATGACCTCTGCAAATATTTTCCATTGGCTTTCAGAATTTGTGCCCCTCCCCTGCCCCATGCCTGTTGAAAGATATGGGCATCTGGAGAAACCAGGCTGTCCAGGGTGGAATTTGAGATGCTGAGATTCTTTATGGCTACAGCTGCTGTTGTACAAACATCAAAACAAATCATCAAATCCCTCAAATCTTACCCTTTCAAAGCGGGTGCTGGAACTTCCACTAAATCTCTAAGACATCCAGTAAGCAAGGATTTGGGTCAGGGCAGGAGCTAAGCTGGAAGCTGGAGACACTTTTTTCTTGTGTGATAGCAGAGAAAAATCCATGGGATGGGCTACCCTGAAGGTAAAAGCTCGAACAATTTCCTGAGCTGTTTCAAGCTCTGCAGTTTGCAGGGATTCTGGGGGTGATTTTGTGCTAAGGGGTCTCTTTTAGCTGATAACAGCCTTTGCCAGCCCCCAGCCCTGGGGAAAGAGCCTGGAGCAGGGACACA
>VZTN01017301.1:1007-32632 GCA_013400515.1 Erpornis zantholeuca
GAAACTGAATTGTTACACTTGTGGGAAAATTAGGTTTTTCCTTTCTTCATTTTCCTAGGCCAAAGTGGGACTGTCATAGTCCGAGACTGACATGAAAATGCAGTTTGGCTAAGAGAGTACTCTCCAAAACTACCTGCGAGAGTAATTTTGTCACAATTCCTGCACCTCTTAACTGTTAATCTGCCACATCAGTATCTAAGCATTTAAGTGAAATTCAGTGTAACGTTTACTGTTCATCTTGGGATACTAGATTCCTGTATGCAGCATGTGTGTTAGTAGCTATCAAGGATGATTTTCCTCAGAATATATTTTTATAGAAAAAAAAATCTATCATATTTTTCCCTGATGTATATTAAATAGGGTTTGTTTTAATGGTTCACACAGTTAACAGGGTTGCCTAGCTTTGATTTTTTAAAATCAAGGGTTGGAATTTTTTGTTGGTTTGTTTTAGATTGCTTTCAAAACAGAATCGTCTCACTATGACCCGAAATGCTGTATGGGCTCTGTCCAACCTCTGCAGAGGGAAAAATCCTCCTCCTGATTTTGCCAAGGTAAGAGATGCTTGAAAGAAAATGTACTGTGAAGTGGTGATAGCCAAATTATTAGTTTAAGGTGGTGAAACTTAAACTAAACACAAGGAATGCTTCAGAGAAGTTCTGAAATACTTGATAGGCTTCTTACAAATGAAGTGCATTGAAGTTTTTTGTTTAGTTCTTTGGGCAGACATTCACAACCACCATTTTAACATGTCTGCCTTGTAACTTACTGTTACTGTTCGTGTACTGGAGACGACTGTCCCATAGCAGAACAAAACTCTGTACATCTTGGCTGCTGTAGAGCAGCACATGGCACATCTTAGTGGACAAGTCTGAGTTTCCCTGGCAAGTGTTGTTCTCTAGAGGCTGAGGAGTTGCTGTGGTGCTTTTCTGCAGATGTGCTCCTCCGTGCTTGTATAGCTACAGCCCTGCACAGAAGTGCTAGCTAGGTCTGAAATTTCCTGAGTATTGAATCTTAAGATTCCAGTGCCTAGTCCTATAATGACATACAAAATTGGCTGACATTTTAATAATAGATCTTCTGGCCCTTTTAATTGTATGTATCTCCTCTTAATGTCTTACAGGTCTCACCTTGTCTTAGTGTGCTTTCCTGGTTACTCTTTGTCAATGATACAGATGTATTAGCTGATGCCTGCTGGGCTTTGTCCTATTTGTCTGATGGCCCCAATGATAAAATCCAGGCTGTGATTGATGCAGGAGTCTGCAGAAGACTTGTGGAACTGCTGATGTAAGAAATCTGTTGCAAGCAAGCATCACTCTTTTCCCTGAAATCAGGATTATAACAATAAGGAGTTTAATTAATTATGTCTTGAAGTGTTGTAATTCCCAAAGAGCAAGATTTGAATTTTAATTTTACTGGTCTGTTCGGTGTTCTCTATTTGTCATCAGTAACAAAAGCAATGGAACTGTTCTTGTACTAGTTTTGCTGTTTCTTAAGAGATTTTTTCTTGCACCTAAGAGCTACATTTACATTTTTGTAAAATCCATAGTATACAGTGGAATTTTCCTTGTGTCATTGAAGTCCATGTTATAGTTACCTAACAAGGAAATGACTATAGGATATCAAAGGTAAAAATGTGAGAAATAGTTCAATTTACTAGAATTGACAGTACTAGGGACTTGAAATATAAATAATTTCCTCAACCCTTATTGTAGAAGAGTATATGCACACTTTGGTGAGCAAAGTGTAGCCGTGAGAGTTGGGGTCACAGAGACTGGCCTTGTTCAGAGCCATTGCTTCAGATCTAAGGTCAGGACATGGACCAGTCAATGGCCTAAGAACATGGAATAATGGTTTTCAGTGATGTAAATAAAAAGACTATTAAGGCTTCTAACATTAGAGCAAATGTGATGCTGGATTAATGAATAGAACATATTGCCTCTAAGTAGATTTTTATAAAGAAGTGTTTTTATTTGAGAAAAAAGTTCCTTCACCTTTCCTGTTCCAGTCCTGATTTAACAATGATGCTGGAGGGATGCATATGATGATGGAAGATGATCAAACAGCTCTATGGGTTAAACACACAACTTCTATCCCTGTTCTTCTGTCTAATTCTTGGCCTTTATGCGTGTGACATTAAGTGTATTTTATAGTTAAAGCTAATTGTTTCCTCGCAAGGATGCTTGGAAGTACTCTGAAGTACTTTTATTCTTCTAATATTTTATTTTTATGTAGCTGAATGACATATAAAGGTCTAAATATTTAGAAACTCTAGAAAAGCTTACCATTAGTTTAAAATCATAGTGTTATTTAGATAGTGAAAGTCACATTTATCAGGGAAGTTTTCCTCTGGCTGATAGATGTTCCTTCCTTGAGAATGTGAAGATGGAGATGCTTTGGGAAGGTTAATACTTACATTTTTCTTTGTCAATTTTAGGCACAACGACTACAAAGTTGTATCTCCTGCCTTACGAGCTGTGGGGAACATCGTTACAGGAGATGATATCCAGACCCAGGTATGGATTAACTTTCTCTTGTGTTGTACTGCAGTTCATCTTTCTGTTAATTGTGATAACCTGTTCACAAGGACCTCCTCTTGTTCCTTTTGAAGTTTGAAAGTGAAAGTTACTGATACTAATTGTTTCAAAATGTGGTGGTTTTCAGCTTTTCTGTTCAGTCCTGAACTGGCGATGATTCTTAGGTAGCTGTGTCTGGGACTTGCGGGCAGCTGTGCAATACCCCTCAGGGGTGGGATGTTTATGGTTTATTTAAAGTAAGTCTGTCTCTTAGGCTGAATTTTATGCTGTGTGATGTGCCCTGGTAGTGCTATCAAAGGCCTGTCACATTCAGTGCTATTGCCAATCTGTGATGAATATATCTTATATATGATGAAAATACATCATGTTTATGAGGAAAAACAAATGTCTGGGGAGATTTTGGATGGTGTGTAGCTGTGTCTGGGCATTTGTTTGGAGAAGTATTGGTAGGAGGCAGTGATTCCCACCACTGTATTGGAATTAAATTGGGAGGCAGGAAACATGTGCTTCGGAAGCACTAGGTTGTCACTGGGATGTTTCTGTAGTTGTGTGACTCTGAGACTGGAGTTAAAGAAGACTTAGCAGCACCAGGGCACTGTTTCAATATCTTATTACTAGGAGGAAGATAACATGATTTTTTGATTGTTATAATATATTTTGTGTAGCTGAATTGCAGAGGCATTGTATTTTTTCAGTGGCATTTGTTTCACAGATCAGTCATAAAGAATGATTGAGGTGGGATTTCATAATTTCCTTAAAGACAGAACCACAAGAGTTCACTAATTCACATGCAATGCAGGTTATTAAATACTGCATAAATCTTAGATTTTAATTAAAAAATAGTTTAAACTTTTTTGTTGTGCATGATTTTTTCCGAGGAGCATACCATGAGCTTTCCTAAAATTCTAGAGAGCTGTACAGGTAGGATAGTTTGGTAGTTCTGCCTGCAGATTATGCTGTATTGATGCCTTAGGTTTTAACTTTTGTATTTTTCAAATCATGTACTGCTAGTGTAACTCTGAAGTTTCCTGTAGCTTGTTAAGTGCTGTTCTCTCATGCTAAGATAGCCTCTTTAGTTTGCTCTCCAAGGACACCCAGACTGTCGTAGACCGAAAAACTGTAGACCATCGTCTTGGAGAGGGGGGCAAGCTTGGGGAAATTCCATCATTGGCTGGGTTCTGATTGGTGAATTTATGCTGATATCAAAGTGTGAAGAACTCCTGAGCTGTCATTGTCCATTTTGGGATCCACTGAGGCAGGACCCTCTGGAGCCCAAAGTATACATCTGAAGGCCTTTCAAATAAATACCTCCTTTATTCCTGTCTAGTCTCTGTTTCTAGGTAGCCGTTTAAGGCATCAGTATGCTAAAAAGTGATACAAGATGGATATAAAAATCAGTAATCAGAAGGAAGAGGCCAGCTTTGAGAGCTGATCTATTTCTGTATATGAATACAACATACAAGACACTTTTTCAAGAACTTCTCTGTAAAACCTTGGGGCACAAACTTGCTTTTACTTTTTGTCTCATTTTCAGGTATTAACATTCGTGAGTACTTGGAAATGGCCAAAACCATAGATATTATTCATGGAAAAAAACCCATCTTGTCCCAGCAAACACCTGATAAAATCCTGAACCATAATCTTTGCTTTTTTAATCTTAGTGGAGTACAAAGATTTTAAGAATATGGAGAAAGGGGATGCAAGCAAGGGAATTAAGTCCTCAGATTTCGTGATCAGAAGTCATGACCATGATTCAGCTTGACTGGAGTATTTCTCATAAAATTCTGTACCATTCTGTTCTTTCTAAGGTGTCTGCTTTTGCCACACAAGGCAAATCTACTGTGCTTCTTGGTATACTCTCCCAATTTTTGGCTTAATTGTTAGAAGTTGGAATTTTTTTTTTAAAGAAGTTCATTTTTCAGTCTTTGAACCTTGTTATGCCCTTCTAGAGGGTCAAAAAGCCCTTCACTCACATATGACATAATCAAGTGTGCTGTCTTGTAAAATCCAAGTTCTGGGACATTTTCTGCTGTACTTTGGTCATTTAGAAAATAGAAATTTTGCTGCAATGTAAAATTGCAGGGCTTTTACAGTTTTTGTAATTTTTAAATAAAAATTGTCCATTCATAATGTCAGTGGTCACAGTATGCACCACAGTGCCACAGATGTGGAAAACAGAAGTAGTTGGAGGTTACAAGTGTACAAAAATACAGGAAAATACCATCATGGTTTTTTTGTTTGGTCATAATGTGTTTAGTATCTTCTAGTTTTCAGGTTATATTGAAACCTTTATGAAGGTGTGATCTCTTACCAGAACAACATGGTACTTTTGCTCTTCAGCTCTCCTGCAGACATTTATTTCTTAGTTCTTGCAAAACTAAGAAATAGGGTTTTTTTGGTGTATATTTAGTGGTTTTTGAAAAAAAAAAATCTCTGGGATCATCTAATGGTATATGCTTTTTAGATTTTCAAGATGTTATACTCTTTGTTCCTGTGACTCTTTATCCTAAGGTTCTTCTAAGGTGTGTTTTGTTTTGTTTTTCCTGTTATATTCAGGTAATTCTGAATTGTTCAGCCCTGCAGAGTTTACTGCACTTGCTAAGCAGCCCAAAAGAATCTATCAAAAAAGAAGCATGCTGGACAATATCTAATATAACAGCTGGAAACAAAGCCCAGATCCAGGTAACCTTTTCAGCTATGATCAGTAATCTTTGTCTTGCAGACTAGAAGGAACACAGGTGGTTTTTTGTGTATAAAATGCATATTTGTGTGTATGCACTGTTACAGATATATAATTACATACAAGAAATATATTATCATGTATAATTAGAGTATTTCAATGGCCCAGTCATCTCCAAATTCAAATAATTTAATTTTCTAGTCATCTACACATTATAATGGGGGGAAGACAGTCATGGTAGAAAATGACAAAATGTGGCTAAGATCAAGAAAATTTTGTCTTAAATAATTTGCTTTGTGCTTTTGACAATCACTAAAATACAGGAATTCTCAAGTATGAAAATAATAGGCTAAAAACTTTGCGAATCAAATAACTTCACATTGATTTCACCATCAGACACAGACACCTGCATTTGAAAGTACTTTATTTCTGTTTCTATTTTCTTATAATTACTTTTGTAATTTCCATAAATGGTCCTTATAATGCCCCATCCTAGGCATGTGTGCTTAGCCAAATCTATATCTGCTGTTTATTAAACTGAACAATAATGGGGGCTGTCTAACATGTTGCCCTGGGATTTGTCCTTTCTGATTACACTAAATGTTGTAATCCCTTCATATTAAGTGATAGCACATGGAAGCAAATGAGTCCCACTCCTTTATGTCAGTCATTACAATTAGGCTCCAAAAGATCAAATCGTTCTGAGTCTGGACTGAGTGTCAGCCATCAGGAATAATTCTCATGACTTGTCTTCAGGTGGTATAAATGAGAGATGGAACATCTTTTCTCCAGAGGAAAGTCTTTGGCTAGATGAAGAAGAATCAGCTCAATACATTGTGTTTTCCCTGAATATGGAACAGCTGTAAGAACAGCTGTACTAGGGAAATTTTGCTTTTCTTTCAGGGATGTGGTTTGACTTGGTGGGATGTCAGGTGTCCCCCAAAGCTGCTCTACCACTCTTGGTCTCAGCTGGGCAGGGGAGAGAAAATACAAGGGAAGTTTCATGAGTCAAGGATAAGTATAGGGAGAGATCACTTACTGGTTATGGTCACAGGCAAAACCAGACTCAACTTAAGAAGTTAATAGAATTTATTACCAACCAAAATCAGAGTAGGATAATGAGAAGTAAAACTAATCTTAAAAGCACCTTTCCCCCACCCTTCCCTCCTTTCTGGGCTTATCTTTACACGTGATTCTCTTCTTCCTCTCCTTGGTAGTGCAGAATACAAACAGTTCAGCACAGGTTGTTTCTGCTGCTGCTTCCCCCTCAGGGAAGGAAGTCCTTCACCTGTTCTAGCATGGGGTCCCTCCAGGAATCCAGAAGTTCTCCAGGAACTTCTCCAACATGAGTCCTACCCATGGGCTTTATTTCTTCAAGAACTGCAGTCTTCAGGAACAGGCTGGTCCAGCATAGGTCCCCTCTGGGGTCACCAGTCCCACCAGCAAACCTTCTTCAGTGTGGGCTCCTCTCTCCATGGGGTCACAAGCCCTACCAGGACCCTGATCTGGTGTGGGCTTCCCACGGGGTCGCAGACTCCATCAGATATCCACCTGCTCTGGGGTCTTCTATGGGCTGCAGGTGGATCTCTGCTCCCCCATGGACCTCCATGGGCTGCAGGAGGGTATCCTGCCTCACCATGGGCTGCACCACGAGGCTGCAGGGGAATCCCTGCTCTGGTGGCGGGAGCACCTCCATTCCCTTGTGCGCTGACCTTGGTGTCTGCAGGGCTAGTTCTCTCACATATTTTCACTTCTCTCTTCTTTGGCTGCAATTACTTTTGCCCAATAATTTTGTCCCCTTCTTAAATAAGTTATCACAGAGCTGCTATCACCGTCGCTGATGGACTCAGCCTTGGCCAGTTGCAGGTCCATCTTGGAGCCAGCTGGCATTGGCTCTGTCAGGCATGGGGGAAACTTCTGGCAGCTTCTCAGAGAAGCCAGTCCTTTAGCTCCCCCCACTGCTGCCAAAATCTTGCCGTGCAAACCCAAAACAAAGAACATTTTGTCATTCCTTATCTTTTGCAGAAGTGTTGGAAAAAGACATTGTCGTGAATCATAGAATCATGAAGGCTTGGTTTGGAAGGGACCTTAAAGATCACCTAGTTCCAGTCCCCCTGCCATAGGCAAGGGTGCCATTCAGTAGATAAGGTTGCCCATGGCCACATCCAGCCTGGCTCTGAAACGAGGCTTAATCTGATAAATACAAGTGTTTCCATCAAGGCAGTCAAATAGCAGTCTCATGTAAATCAAATTTAGTTCTGAGGTTACATTTTTGAATTCTTTTCTCCATCACTGGATACAGAAAGTGTTTTCAGAGATTGCAGAAGATGCATGAAAGTCTGGCTGGAGACATTTTTTCTTTGAGGGATGGCAATAAATGTCAGAAACATTAGACTCTCAAAATATTTGTATTCATTAGTAACCTGGAAGAATCAATGTTTACAAAGAAAGTGAACCAAGCCTCTTAATATATTGGCAGAAGTAGCCAGGGCGTACTTGTTGCCTGTTTTCCTTGGAAGGCAGCCTGATTGCTGCTCTTATAATTATGGCTCTGGATTAGTCATTCTCTATGATCAGAATTAGCATGAAGTGGTTTTAACTTCCTTCACCTATGGGGTGGAATTCTCTTTTTGCAGAAAACTTGCACAAGGTTATGAAAAGGCTGTATATTTTCCTGAGGAATAAGTGTATTATAACCCTTGCAGGTGACACTTGGAATCTTTTGGGTTTACATTTTCCCTTACAAAGAACATTCAGATGCTGAAGGGGCCTTAATACCTTCAGTGAGGGCTTAATCTCAGAAAACATAGGAAATAAAGTTGATACTTTTGTGAAAGATATTTCAGTCTTTTCTAAGCTACCTGAAATTCCTGAAAATGAGAGCGAATGCTCGATTAATATTCAGAGATCTTTAAGTTAGGAAATGGGTAGGCAAAATCCAAAACCTTACGAAGGTGGAAAGCTCTGTAGGTACTTCTTGTTTGATGTAAAGATGTGACTAAGATGGAAGTGGGACTGCAAGGAAAGGAACCCCCTACAGTGGTGTTTGCTCTGGCTTTCTCAGTCAGGATTTTGTTTTTACCACTGGAGGTCATGTTTTTTGTCAGATATCGAGAACGATATGGTTACTCACTCTAACCTTGGTAGAGCTCCAAGAATTTTGATTCTGCCTGTATTGTGGTTTGTGTGTTAATCCGTGGATTAGCTGAATTTCTAACAAAAAGTGCTGTGTAAAATCAGCAACTGTACCACTGCTTTTTTTCCCACATCAGCAATTGCAGTTGCTGTGCAAGTAGCAGTGCAGAGTAGGTAGTTACTGCTGCTTGTACCAAGGTAAAAATGGTTTTGCCTTTGTGTTTCTTGCAGTAAGGAGTCTTTTGGCTCTTTATCCCTTCAACTACCACCTTTGAAACCCAGTATTTTCTCTCTAGAAGAGTGCTTCTGCTTTTTCTGGAAAGTCTAAGAGTATTTTCTGAGGAACAGTCCAGCCAAATACATTAAGTTTGTGTTTTTTCTCAAGTCTGTTAGAGGGTTGCTTCAGGATGTGTAATTGTATAGAGATGTTCCAAACATAAGAAGAGCTTTAGAAAGCTAAATATCTATACAAGGAATTCCATAAATGTGTATCAGAAGTGACCATGGAAAGTAGTTTATTGTTAGAACATTTTTTTAAAACTTTGGGATCCCTATTTTCATATTCTTGATCTACTGAAGATAGAGTTATGAAGAATCCCAGAGATAACTTGAATTTTAGTGCACCAGAGGCTATTGCAGTAGTGTATTCACTTCTGTAACTTCTTCATAAGTATTCACTGTATCATACTGTTGTGTTTTCAAATGAAGTAGTCCTTGTCCTTGTTTGCACAGTACTCTTACACCTGGTATCCACTACTGAGGCACAAGTGAGGCTTTAGCTGGAGAGTCTTAACTGTATCCCTGATAATCCTTGGTCTTCTAAACTGTTATCACATCTTTGTTTGAAAATGAGTAAGGATAAAATAATATCATTTGTTAAAACAGAATTTGCCTAATCTCCCTGAACAAAATCATTAGTCTATGCGTGTGTGTGTTTAGCAGTTTTTAAATTTTTTTGGGGTATTTTATCATGGATCAGCTGCCTTGTTATTGAGAACAGATGAGAATTGCATGGTGACTTGAAAGGGTGAGGTCAGAAGGTAGGGAGAGGGAAATTAATGCTATGAGCCATTAATATTGCATCTTCATTTCTAGCAATGGCTCTTTAAAAGTGCATAAAAAGCCATTTAACTATGCATAGAAAAATACTTGTGATTATGTGGATAGAAGCTCTCTTTCTCAGGAGTCTTGTTTCAAGAAGAAAACAGTGTCAAACAAATCACCAGAATACATGTGGATTTAAAAGAATCCAGCTTAAAAGCAGCTGCCCTAGGATATGTCACGGACAAGGTTGGAAGTGTGTTGATGCATTATGCAAGTTCAGGGAAAAAGAATGTAAGAAGCATCTTCTCAAAAGTGAAAGCTGTATTTCATTTAAGAGTCCCTCGGGCCCCATTCAGAGTAATTGATCTGCCTTCAAACTCCAAGCACACACATGCTTTGTAGTGAAACACTGACTGCCCTAAGTGCATACCCAGTTTAATCTATACTGACAGTTACAAAAATTAAATTAAAAAACAGTGTTTCTGACTGTGAGCAGGATATAACTATGCTGGTAATGATGACATACTGCAAATCATGTCCATCATGAGGCCTTGATTTTTGGAACTGCAGAAGATGGCTCATTAGAGGAAAGTTGTGAAATAAAGCACAGTGGAGAATGCTTGCAACATGCTTGATTGGAGAGCTCAAAGCCAGTTTTTCTTGGAAGTACAATTGGCAATTGCAGGTGTGCAATGATTACCTTTTGTTGAAAGTCTTATCATAGATGTGTAACAAGTTCTTTAGTTTCTAGTCTCAACCTAGAGAATGTTATGTGAGATACAAGGTGTGATGAAACCTCCTTTTAGCTCCAGAGCTGATAAGTCTGCATTTTTCAGAAAATGCCTTTGAGGTATTACTTCAGACAGCTCCTGTTTAATGGCAAAATCATTGTAAACATTTGAGCTGAAAAGCACTTGATAAAAAGAATTTCTGAAGTTGAAAAATGCTGCTTGGTAAAAGGTTTCCTGAAGATGGTCATATGCTAAAATGGAGAATAAAAGTGTAGTCTGTTTTTAATAGCTGTAATGATAAAGGATAATTCCCATCTGGGATGAGTACTTGATTTAGCTTAGTTCGTGGGTGAACCTGTTTCATCTGTGAGTTGAGGTAGTTTATTTATTTTTTTTAATTTACATGATTTCATGTTGTGGTGAATTAAAACATTACTTCTTGAGAACTGGTCTTCCTTAGAGAAGGAATTCTAAGATACTAGATGCAGCTCTAAATTAAAATACTTATTTTCCTTTCTTCCCAGTCCCTTCAAAATGCTCAAGAGTTGCTACTAGAGGTCATAAATTGGAGCAGATCTGTTCCACTCTGTGATGCTTACTGGATTTTGAACATGCACAATCTTTAGCCAGAAATCAGACAAGAATGATTTCAGCATATGATAATTTTTTTCATGTCTGCCTGGCATAGTAACCCACATTTTTGTGAGTTACCAGCTGATCTAACTAACGGATTGTTGCTCCAGAACAGCTGGGATATTAAAATACTGTGGAAATGTTGGGTAGTGCTCAAGCCATAATCTGGCAATCCCTTCTGCACACCAAGAAGACATTAAAATATTTTGGTGGATCTGATATGTATTTTACCTAGCCAGTATTAACAGACAGAACTATATTTAGTGTTGTTTAAGATTGCATTGGGTTACACTCCCTCCATCCACCCACTGTAAAGTATAGAAATATAAAGTCAGAGGGAAGGACTTCTATATCCATCTCCACTTTCATACTGCCGATGATGCTGTTTGGTAGCACACTCCAAAGGCTTTCACTGCCATTTCTAAAAGATAAGGCAGCAGCCTATCACTATTAGATTTGCACTCCAACACAATCAAGTAAACTCTTTCTAGCGTTAAGGCAATGTAAATTAACATGCATGAAATGTGTGAAAGTGCGTGCTGGACTTTCTTTGGTGGCTCTTACAAAAGCACAGGAGGTTTGGGTTTGTTTCCCCACCAAAGGTGGAAATGAAAGCCTTTCAGAGTGTGTTATCAACAGTGCCTAGGCAACAGAAAAATGTGGTGGAATACAGCAGTCTTTCCCCTCTTTATTTCTGTGCTTTCAAGGTTTGGGGTGGATGTGTATATCCTGATGCAGTCGTGATTGTCACTAAGTATAGTTTTTGTTTGTTAATTTCCTAGTTTGTATACAGCTTTGCTGTACTTCAGTGGATAGCTTCCCCAGTCAGGGAGAAGGGGAACTACATCTTCCTGGGAGTCAGAAGGAGAACTGCACAACTGAAGCTTAATCCTGACTGTCGACCCTTCTGAAGGGTATGAAAGGCTCTCACATGCCTCAGAAAATGTTCTGTGTCTTAACTTCGCAACCCGTTGAAAAGCTGTGAAGGGCAGTACATCAGACACAATCTTCCATGTCTGACAGTGAAGACATCATAGGAGTTCTCTGCTCTTGACAGGTTAAGAAACTTACCACTTCTTTTCTAACATACCTTAAATTTTCACAAGAACATCTGGAAGTCTGAGTATGGCTAGGCATGGTAGCAATAGGATCTGTGCCATATTTTCCCTCCTCTAGGGTTTCTTAACTTGCAGAAGAGTGACATGGGCAAATGTAATAAATGATATATTGCCTGATAAATTGCCTAATAAATGATATATATTAAAAACTCTGAAATGAAATGCATTTATACAAAATGTGGTAAAGTTACAAGCTCAGAGTTGTCAGAGGCTCTTCTCCAAAAGGACCGCTGGGAACCATTCTAAAAGTAGTGCTAGGGACATGGAAAAAGAATGACATGATTCACACAGAGCTGTGGTTTACACAGGCATCAAGTTACCTTAAGTATGAAGTGTGTTCAGTTTATGTCATAATTTGCCTAAGTAATCTAAGAATCTTAACGTGTTCTTTGTGGTAGTAGAATTTTAAAAAGTATATCCATTAAGAGCAAAATATGGCATTGCTGATAGGTCATAATAGTTTGCAGACTAGTGGAAGTCAAAGATTAATCTGTTTCAGATTTAACTTTGTGTTTAAGTACAAAATCTATTTTCAGGCTTCTACATACCTTATACCACATTAAGGGCAGCAGAGCTAGAATACCTTTAATTCCTTTATTCTGGCTGAAAACCACAGCAGTCAATGGTGTGTTGCTGCCTTTGAGAGGTTGGTTGGTCTGTTTGGTTTGGTTTTTTCGGGACTGACGGACCTTAAAAGCAGGAAGGTTAACAAGGTGCTGCTCATTATACTGCAGGTTCTTCCCGATAGCAATAACAACTTTGTGTATAATTAGCTAGAAGTTTGCTTTATACACAGTTTGGAGTATATAGGCTTAGGTGTCTGTGTCAACAGCATAAAGGTTCATTAGAACTGATATCTGAAGTGCTTCTTCTGGCTCTAGGAAGGCAGAGGGGTTTTTTTGTACTCATGCCATAGCGTGAGGTTGTTTTAGCTCACAAATATTTGCTATGTTAGTTATAAAGGCATTTTAAATTGAGTAAATAAACAAGGTGACTGGAAAAGAAGTCACTGAGAAGCCTCTATGAACTAAAATTTCCAGCCAGGAGGGGGAGATCATAGCAGTAGGCCTGTATTTGCAGCTACCAGTTATATGGTGACTGTAATTTTGATTTGTTAAAGGTAATGAGAGAGCTTGCAGGAGCAGGGAAACAGTCACAGCCTAAGACTTGTTTGCTTTCACATTTATGTGATGAATGATATGTAGACATGTTATACCAGCACGGGCACACTAAATGTGTATGTGTGTGTTTGCGTATCACAAGTGATTTAGGTGTGGGAACCCCAAAGGGGAACAAGCAAATTCTCACATGGTATTGACCAGCTCAAAATATGAATTTAATATACCATGGCTGAAGGTCTCCCTAACAGCAGCTACAACATATTTAGATTAAACATCCATGCTGGTGTAACAATGCTTTGAAAATTCATTTTTTAATCTAACTTCACTCTTTAAAAGTCAAATACTGTGAAGTGAGGAAGCTTGATTAAAATATGACAGGTAGAATGTTTCCAAGAGACAGGCAACCCTCTTGGAGGACTACACCACAGGGATACCAACTATTAAAAAAATCTCCTCAGAACAAAAAAAACGTACACATCCCAAACCAAATATAGAAAAGTTGACACTTTAGAGGTGAAGGCCAGATTTGCTAAGTACTGGGCATTAAACATTAAATTTGAAAGTTCGTATTTCAATAAAAATTCTATTTCAGTTAAAATTCAATTTTGGTTTTCCAAAAGACTTATGGTTACAACTCAAGATGGGGTTCCATTTCAGCAAATACCAATTGATCCAGCTGGGCAAAAACTTCATTGTTAGTTTAATGTATTAAAGGATGGGCTTTGGATTACCTTTTGTGCAAAAAAGAGATTTCTAATGTATTTTGTAGATAGCACCTCAGTGCCTAGTAGTAGCAGCCTAAAACATTTTTATTTCCTTCACATTTTTCAAGTTCTTGTAGAACTGGAATCCCTTAACTCTGTTCCTTTTGTTTGAAAGCTGTGCTTATCTTGAGTATTTTCTAGGCACTACACTACTTTAGTCTTCAACACACTTCCATGTCAGGCACACACGGTATAGGAATGCTAAAAAAGTAAAGTAATTTGAATTAAGCCAATCTAAATCCTTATAAGTTTTTAGTTGCTTTGTCCTGCCACAGTTCTTTAGGCTTTTGCTCTGCCTGAGGCTTGCGTTTCTTCAAGAAAAAAACAAACAACAGAACAAAATCAAATTGTATTCTGTCATTTACTATTTTATCACTTAAAATAAGTTTACCTGAAAGGGAAGTGTGACCTGTTTCCACAGTAACTGTTGTTCCCACATAAAATATCACAGAGACAGGAGTCCTTAGGCATTTTAGTGTGCTTTCAAGAGTAACTGCTGTGGGCAGGCTACAAGTCATAGGATCTAAATAATAGATGCTGCTAAGCACTTCGACTGTATTGGTACTTTATTGTTTCCACTTTTGCTGAGCTTAACTAGACTTTTGAAATGTAGTGATATTAAAGTTAAAGCAGACCATTTTCTGACCTAGTTAATGTATTTTTTTTTCTTAAAGCTAAGCTCTGACAGTTTCAACTGTTGAGAGAGTGGTAGTGGAAAAGCTTGGCTGTATTGCAGAGGGGCAGTTGAGAACCTTTAACTAAGACTTGTGCTAGGGCGAGGTGGCAACACTTACATTGCCTGTCAAGCAGTAGGAAACAAAAATATACAGACTGGTAATCTCTCTTGAGTCAGTGTCTTTCAGAGAAGTGCCATATGAGGGGCTGTGATTCATTGTGGTGCTTTAACCTGTTCTGCTTGGGTAAAGAGTCAGCTTCATTGTAGAGCAGAAACTAAGCAAGGTCCCCATAGCTTTTTACACAATAGAAATAGAAGTAAGAGCACTCACTTGAGAGATGGGAGGTCTGGATTCAATTCTTTCTGAGAAGGTTCAAATACGTATTTCTCCACTCTTAAGAGTAATTTTACCACTGAACTGAAGCATCCAAGCACTGAAGCAAAGAGTTTAAAATTGATTGAGCTAGAAGGAAAACAGTAACAATCTTTTCTATTTCCCCCACTAAATTGCCCTCTTGTTGCTAGTTCCCTTTATTGTGGCATTCACTTACTATTTTACAAGTTTTAAGTTGAAACATTTGAAGGTAACATTTGTTTTTGGCAGTAAGAAGATTCAAGTGTTAGTTTTACTGCCTGTCAGATAAGGTGTGCTTATTTAGTTCCATGCTATCATGTAACATACTCTGATTTTAGCACTTATAGAACTTGGTTTTAAGAAGATACTTTCTAAGGAAATAAATCTCCTGTAAAAGGATTTTTTTGGGGAGAGGATTTAAGAAGTGATAATGAGATTTTTTTTGACTTGTTCTTTGCCACAATACTAAAATCCTAATGCCCTCAAATATCCCTATCCTAGATCTGTATCAAGATCTTTCAGTAGGAAATGCTTGACATCCTGTAACACACTGTTCTTCTGAGGGCTTTTGCCTCAACAACACCCTTGTGTAGAATTCTCTGGACTCACATAAAGCAAAGTGTAGACTGACAAGTCCCCTTTCTCCTCTCCATCTGATGAGGACTGAAGTTCACTAGTGAAAACACTCATGCTCTCGCTCTCTAGATGCATAGTCTTACATGTCTCAAGTACCAGTGTGGGCTCTGTTCAGCTGCTGTCCATGGCTGGATCAGGAGCTCTCTTAACTCCATGTGCTGGGGTTCCACTCACTGGTTGGTTCAGCTTGATTCTCACTGGAAAGTAGATGCACACATTTGTCTTGGGCATTTCCACACTTGCAGACCCATTGAATATCAGCACAAGCCCTCTGTCCGTGCTTGGATCCTGGGCTTCCCACTTGCTGTCCAGTCAGTTTGCCAGCAACTTCCACACCCACCGCCACTTTTGGAGATAACACAAATTCCCCCACCACACACAGCTGGTGCCCAGGCATATAGGTGCTGTAACCTGCAGTCCCATTGCAGCTGAGGTGCTGGGGTCTTCACTTAACTTTGCTCCAGTCCCCCTGGTATCTGGCATCCAGGCACATGGGCTCTGTGGGCTGTGATCCTGCTCGAGTGGCTGATGCTGGGATCCTCACCTGGTCCAGTTGCAGGCCCTTTCATCCAAGGCCTGACAGCAGTTACCGGCCCCAAATTCACGTTTTATGGGACCTGATTTCATGGCCCTTCCAGCTACTGATGCTGAGACACCCACCCACCCACTCTAGCTGCTTGTCCTACAGACACAAGGGTTTTTTTTGAGGTCTGGTCCAATTTCTGGCCCTAAGTGACTCATGCTGGGTTGCTAGCACCTAATCCTTAGAGTGCTCAGGTGGGATACATGGTAAAATAGTTAAGAAAAGGTTTTTTATTAAGTTTTTCACAGTTGCACTTGTCCCTGTCATTGGTTACAAAGTCCAGGCTGGCTCTCTGCCTGTAGTTTCTTAATAACCTATTAATTAGTGACTGGAACCTTTGCTTTTTTGTGATTGTTTCTCTTATTCCTTGTCTATCAGGTTTGTGTGTTTTATATATTACTTTCATGTTATTTGTATCTGCCTTTGAGCTGGAAAGGTCCTTGATCTCATAACCGTAATGAAACAGATGCTCTCGTGTTCCACATGCCCTTAACAGTGATATTTTTACGAATTGATTGGGGTTTTTTGCAGTAAAATGTGTCAGGGGGTAAAATGCACTTCTTTTTAAGATGCTTTCTTTTATCTTTTTAGGTTTTTTTTAAATAGCTGGCTCCTGTTTATGACCTATCAATTTCAGCAGTCATGTTCAAAAATTTCAGTTAAGGATACTTTTTAAAATATTCTTGGTAATGTACAAATGTAATATAACATGGCATGATGGAGGCAAGAGTTTTCCTTGAGGACCTCTGATTGCCTATTAGAAGTGTGGATTCTTTGGCATAGGAGATGGTGTTCGTAGGCCTGTTGATACAACTGATAGGCTGTATGTATTTACTAAGCAGAGGCAGTGTGGATGCCCAGACAAACAGGAAGGATAAAAGAAATATCAAACAATTGTTTTATTTTTACCAGGTTAGACATTCACATAGTGAATTGACTGTATCTTTTTGCTGTATGTAATCTGTTTTCTTCTACAGAGCTCTGTGAAAAGGATTTTTTTGGCTTTCTTCAAATTTTCCTTTATTAGTCTGAGATGATTTATATTTGTAAAGCAGTAGATTAAAAAAGTAATCCTAAGATCTTGCTTGTTTGAATGATCCTTATCAATGTGTTTCAAATCCTTGTCATAGATGTGTAACAAAACTGGTTTAGTTTTTATCTGATTGCAAAAGGCTGTTTTCAGAAGGAGTTACTAGAAACTTAAGAGTTGCTGCCCAAATGCTCATTTGACTTCTATCGCTTTGTTGAGCTAAGGAGAGAACCCACTGCCGAACCATCACTGCTGTGTCTTTTCACTAGGTGGTTGCTTGTTTTGAGCAGTCCTTAACATGAACAACTTTGCTCCATTGTCTCTCCCAGTGGAAATGTATTATGGCACACAGGCCTATGAAGTTTAGGGGATCTTAATGACTTAATGGTTTACTGACTTCATAGCTGAGAAGCTTACTACCTGGAAAAATAAGGGAAGTGTAGCATTCTTTTGCTGTCAGGGTATGATTAAGTAACTCATTAGATATGGCAGTCACTTCAGTCAGAATGTGTTTTGAATTCATTTAAGGTAAGTGTAAACTACAGGAATAACTAAGATTTTGAATGTAAAGCTGAAAACTGATTTATCAGTTTTGACGTTTGATAAAGTGGTACTTCATTGTTTAATATGTTGTGCTGGGCATGGACATTAACTCAGGACAAAGCAGTTATTTCTAATTTTTATTATGACCCTGCTATGCCTTTTATTTTTGCAGACAGTCATAGACGCCCATATCTTCCCAGCTCTTATAAATATTTTGCAAACGGCTGAGTTTCGGACAAGGAAGGAAGCTGCTTGGGCAATCACAAATGCGACATCGGGAGGCTCTGCCGAACAGATCAAGTATGAAATAGTCTAAATCTTTCAATGCAATTGACTGAGTTAGTGTTTGTGTGAGAAAATAAACTATCAGCCTAGAGACTGGAAAAGCTTTCAGTATGCTTTTGGTGTTGTATCCAGAGAGACCATGTCCTTGTTATGAATGAGCCATTCATCCCTTCAGGGAGAAGTTACAAAAGTATTCAGCTGTAATACTTATTTAAATAATTGAATGTTCTTTTTTACATGAAAAAACTAAATGCAACTTTGAAACTAACTTCTGAGTAGTGTAGAGTGTAACAGAGTGCAGTAAGAGTCTGGAGAGGAATAGCTCAGCCCCTTGGACAATGGCATCACGTGCATTGTTTCTCCTGATTAGCTTATACCAGTACATTATGCTTAAATGCAGTTTTGTATAAAATACAATTACTTTGTAAGCATGTTAAATTAATATAATTGCTCTTTATAGAAAATATTTATAAGCTACCGTTATAGAAATATAAATTGTGGTACAAAAAATAAATTAGTATTTCATAGCTGTATAGAGTGAGACAGAGAAAGGATTTGAAAGTTATTTTCATTGTTTCAGCGGAATTGACTAGATAGAAATAGATGTCTGTAATTTCTCTAGTTTTTCCCATCAAATCGATATTTTATCTGATTGTTTTGATTCTTAGACCTTCATGCTGAGTGCTTAAATGGCTACACCAGTTATAATTTTGCAGACAGTTTACTGGGTTCCATGTGCTATTTTTCAGGTATTTAGTAGAACTGGGATGCATCAAACCACTCTGCGATCTCCTTACAGTAATGGACTCAAAGATTGTGCAAGTAGCACTGAATGGGCTGGAGAACATCCTGAGGCTTGGAGAGCAGGAATCCAAACGCAGTGGCACTGGCATTAATCCTTACTGCGCTCTCATTGAAGAAGCATATGGTATGAGCAAAACACCTGGGGAGCTCGGGGGATACAGCAATGGTCACAAACCCACAGGAGTCTCACTAGGCCCAGTTATCACTGTGACTGAAAATAACCTGTTCTTTGATAAGTCTCCAGTCTACTCCATCTTCTCCATTATCTTTGTCTGTGTAGAGATTGGAGACAAAACATGCAAATCTTCTTTTCTTGATTCATACAGAGTAAAAGGTGTTAACAAGAAAACCACTACAATTCCCAGTAGTAGACGTTTACCAGAATGGCTAAGTCTTGGATTTCATTATAGGATCATTCCTGGCTGTATTATTTTTCTTTGCATCTGACTACAAGGCTTGAGTTTGCCCATTTGCATAATGCCTGCCCAAAAACTGGTTGCCTGAGTTTAATTGCATCATATACATATATATTATACAGGTTAGGAAATGGAGTCTTACTCCTTGGAAGTTTGGAATACTTGTTCAGACACATCAGATCTAATCTGGTGTTGGTTAGGACTGCTGGGCTGGACTGCAGGTTGGACTAGATGATTATCAGAAGTCTATTTCAGCTTACACTTAGGTGATTCTGCAGTCACAGTCTCAAAAAGCACTGTGAACACACTTTTAAGAAACACAGTCCTAAAAGTCTCCTCAGAAAAAGTCTTTGAGTTTGAGGCCTTGTTCTTTACCCATTCAAGCTTGTTGGTACAATTTTTGAGTGAAAGGGTAGAGGCAGAAAGGAAGTACAAAGGAAGTACAAAACATGTAACACAGTTACAGAGATCTTTGTAGTTCAAACTGGCTTTCCTTGGTTCTGGACGGTACAAGTTGGATACAGGTCTCCATAGAGGGGCCTATTCTTTCTGAAGGTGGGAGGGAATCATGGAACAGACTGAAAATTATCATGGTCATATCCTCTTTCACCGAGCTGTAACTTTTATGTATTACTTTTCTCTGCAGGCCTGGACAAGATTGAATTCCTACAGAGCCATGAGAATCAAGAGATTTATCAGAAGGCCTTTGATCTGATTGAGCACTACTTTGGAACAGAGGATGAAGACAGCAGCATTGCCCCACAAGTGGATATCAACCAGCAGCAGTACATCTTCCAGCAGTGTGAGGCTCCCATGGAAGGCTTCCAGCTTTGAGGTGCCCCTGTGCTGTGTGCTCCTCTACCTAGCCAATCCTGTTGTCGAGCCACAAGCCACCCGTGGAGTGATTCTCTCAATGTTTTCCATAACCCTGTTTGCGCTCATTCGCTTGCCTTGTGCACATGCTCTTACATACGTCTGGAAAACTTTTGGCTCTCCGTGGCAGGATGCCCCCTCCTTGGCAAGGGGTCACCAGAATCACCCTTCTCCTCTAGATTCTGAATCTCTCCACTGTCATCTTTGTGGAGTTGAGGCACCTTTCTATACTTGGAGAAATTCCCTGTTCCTATTACAGGAAACTAATCCCACCTCCACTTGGCCCCCCACTCCTGGTATCCAAGAGAAGGCTGCCTTTCTCTTGTATTTGCTGCAGAGTGTGCCTGCAGTCCAGGGAGACATTCAGCCTTTCTGAGAACGTAGCTGAATTCATCCCCCATGGATGCCTCTTTGGATGGCTGCGAGAGATGCGTTAAACCTTCACATGTGATGTATCTACCTTGCTGTATGTGCCAGCTGGGGTTATTGGCATGAGGAACATGTTACAAACAATGGAGTAAGTTCTCTATCCCCTGCAACAACAGGCTGCAAAGGACATGTTTTGTGGTTCTTAGAAATTCTGAACACATCTGGCCCCATCCCATCTCAACACTGAACTCCCAAGTTGGATTGCAGACCACTGTGGAGATTTGTATACCTTCCCAGTTTTTCCTCTCCATCCACAAAAAAAGAACCTGTGAATAGGTCACTCTTAACACCTCCCCAGAAATGACTTTCCAAAACAGCTTCTAGAATGGAGAAACTGCCCCCACTTCTGCTTGCCAGCACAGTATGATCCAGCCGGGCCTTCCTTAAAAATCAAGCCCTTTCTGGCTCCATGCTCCAGAGTGTGGTCCCTGGTATTCTACTTATGGCTGAAAAGTTCCTGTCTGCCTCTTTACATTTTTACACAGCTTGACTTGAACAGATTTGTCTTCTGAAAAGTTAACTTGTGAATATGGAAATCTTAATTTGTAAAACTTAGCACAAGGAGCGTTAGGTCTCCTTTTCATTTTCACAAGACAAGAGCTTCCTCTCCAGCTCACCTGATGGAATATAGTCCTCCTGGTCAAGGCCCTTATTTAACAACTCAAATGACACTACATTCGCAGGATAGTACTATTACATCTGAACCCATCTGGCCCTCTCATTTCACTTTTCCCTTTTGCTGTTTCTGAGACTTCAGGTGAATTAGCATGGAACGCATGGTTCCTCCAGGTGACATCTCTAAGGCATCGCTGACTGCATGGCAGCTGCCGCACGCAGCTGGAGACTGCCCTTCTGCTAGCAGCATGTTCTTGCCTCCGCAACCTGCTTGGGTCACAGACTTCTGATGCAAAGGCCAGCCACTCCTCACTGAGTTCAGCTGACATTGACACCAAACTCTTCACACCGCTGGGGAGATGCCACGTGATTGAAAATGGCAGTTCCATTTCGGAGGATGCAATGGATTCCCTAGGCCGTCCGCTCCCCCCTGCATCGGGCTATGTTCTTTCAAGCCATTTTGGGTGCTTGGAACACACATTTGTCCAGTGTAAACATTTCAAAATCGCCACTGGCAACTGCAGCGTCTTGTACCCCTGGTAAATGTTTGTGGCAGAACTGTCGTCAAGATCTTCATGACTCCTCTCAGTGATAAGCCACTGCAAAAGCAAAACCAGCCCATTGGATACAGAGTTATAAGAACACATAAGTCACTTGTCATACTGCTGAAAGAAGCTAGGCAAAGGCCTGAACATCAGAGCTCTGGGTGACCATTATTTAAATAAAGTCTTCTGTCTCTGCTTCAGGATGGAGACTCTGACCTGTGTGGCCACTGCAGAAGCCATCTGCTGCCTCCCTAGCTAAGCCAGTTGGCCTCCACTTTCCTTCTCCCAGTTTTTTTCTCTAGTGCTGCTTTGTGCTGAAGGAACATTTAGTTTACTGCACTTGATCTGTAAATGGACTTCAATTCTTTGTAATTTTAGGGGGTTAAATTTGGTGGTTAATTTAAAAAAGCAAAAAAACCCCTCAGTGTTGCCTTTACATCACATATAAATAACTGTGTTTCTCTTTTCTTGAAGGGTGATAGAAGCACTGATTAGTAGCAAAATCTTGTTTTAGCTTTTGGATTTTTTTGTGCTGGATTTTTTTACGTGTAAATTTCCAATAACATGTCATTTCTATAAGATTTGTTTAAAACCATGTACCTCTTACTGGATGGTATAAAAATGCTACATATTTTGTAAACAAATCTGAGCAAAGTGTGTGTGCATATATTCTGTATATTCATATATGTATATTCTGTGTATATATACACTAGCGTGTATATATACATATATACACACACACACATATATATACACACATGCATAAAGTGTGTGTATATATATACATACCTATATATCTATATATATAAGTGTTTTCTCTTCCAGGCTAGTGAAAACAATGTGGTGCATTGGCGTTTCCCTCCCCTGCCCCCCAAGAAAGTAATGACAATTGCCTCTAAATGAGTGAATTAAAAAAGAGTCCATTTAAGCTGACTGGTGTGCCTTCCTGTGTAAGGAGCCTGGCCAGTATTTGTTACTTTTGCAGTGGATATGTGAATTCGGAGCAGATAAGTATAAATCTTTAAACTTGGTATGTTTGTTTGAAGTGACAGGCCTGGTTGATGCAGGTAATATTGTTGTCATAAATACTTAGACTGTGTAAGGCATTTGACTGGTACTGCATAATATTTTGAGTGAAAACCACACCAATACAAGAATCAACATGGCACACATTAAATGGATTAAAATGTGGCTAACTCATAGGTCTCAATGTAATTTTAAATGGTGCTTAATTCAGTGTATTTCCATCAGGATCTTCCAGCAACCAGTTCTTGGTGTTGCTTTACTTAGCCTTATTAATAGGTTGAAAAGAAACAAAATCTACTTCTAACAAAGGCTGCAAATTAAATGGCTGCAGAAGAGAGATCAGACTTGTGAATTATGAAAGGAAAAGCTCACTTATACAGACTGATCAGAATTACTTGGTAAGACAAGGGCAAGTAAATTACTTGGACTTTAACAGAGCCAAACATGTAGTGTAACGTTACCCATCTAATAAATAACATTAAGGCCACAGATGAAGGACTCTCTTTTGGAGGAAAAGTGTCACTGCAAGTATGAGGATCATTGTACCATATTGCTTGAACACTGCTTCCTAACACAGTTCTGTGTGGCTGTGTCCCCTGCTAGAAACACTGAAAACAGTATTCTCTGCTCTCCTGGAGGATGTGCTCAGAAAGAGACCATCTCGGAGAATGCCTCTAGCTGCCACTTCCGTGAAGGTCACACTGTGTTTTGAAGGATCTGGGTTTCTGTCTAAACAGGAAGCACCATGGTCTCATGTAGAGAGTAGGTGAGGGAGCTGTTGGAGTTCTTGGGTTCTTCTCTGAGCTCTGTCAGACAGCATGTAATGCTAGAAAAGTGATCTTGTATTTTCTTCAAAATTGAAATACTCTCATTGGTTTCTGTCTGCTTGTGGAGATCCAATCTAAGCACCTTCCAAAAGCCCCACAGGCTGGTAATGAGAATTTATCGAATTCTTTTTGAAACATCAGTAATGAGGTAGAAGCACTGTACTGAGGCTTTAACAATGTCTGTTTTAAACTGGGTGTTGGAGAAAGGAAGATGCAGGACTGCCTGGAATTGCTATCTAGCAGTCCAGCACACAGATTGGTAATGCCATTAAAGTTGTGGTTTGGTTGGGGCAGCAAACAGGAGCCGTCATTCTTTCTGTTGGTAGAGTTACCAGTGGAACATGGCAGGCAGGATCAGTGTCTTGGATACAGGAGGATACAAAGGATGATGGAGCTGGTTAACCTCAGTAACTAAGCCAGAACCAGCACTTGGGGCTCCTGGGAAGACACCACGCAATCATTTGAGACAACTGCTGCCTAGAGACTTGAGCCTGTTCTTAAAATTCCTGTGTTTGTTCCTTGATGCTAACCAAATACAGGTGGTTGAAGGCCCTTTGCCTAACGTTAAAAGAAGGGAGGAAGGCAATGACCCTGGACCTGTGTGTTCTTGGACCTGCTTTTTTTTTTTTCTTTTGTCTGTCAGCACCAAGACTGTTAAAGAACTAGATTGCACAATGTCATCCAACATGTGACAGTGCTCCTGGCAATACTTCTCTCCTTCTCTTGGGACTTCCAAAACAGCTGTCTTACCTCTGTGCACTTTGATGTCTATACCAGCTTAAAATAAATCCCCATCTCTTCCTGTATGATTTTTTTTGCTTCTGGAAATTGGCACAACACACCATTGGTATTCTGCCATGCCAATTTTAGACATGAAGGTCTTTCTTCAGTTGCCTGAGTCTTAGTAGAAAAGTAAGCAAGACCTCTTTGTGTACTGCTATGGCCGTGTCCGTAGGGCTCCTGCATGTTCTACTTAGGCAGTGTTGAAGTTGTCAGGTGCTGGTTGCATCAGGAAGTCTCAGTAGCCTTTGGACCAGGTACAGCAATAAGGCACATGATATAGGATTGATACATTGGACTGTTACTGACCAAGCCAAAGGGGAGAAAGAAAATGAGATACCATTTAAAGGCTTAAGATGTTCCTTCCATCATGCACTGTTGAAAGGCTTTGGGTTGAAGCTGTGAGCTCTCAGTGATCTGAGGGGTGTTAAGTTCCCCGGCCAGCTGGACTGGCTGCTTTGGCCAGAAATGTGTGCTGGTTTTGTAACCACTATCTGTGTTTAGAAATGCTTCTTGGAAGCCATCACACCAGGAAAGAGGTGCCTTTCATTGCCTCTCTGAGAAAGATTTACATAATTTTTTAGTACCCAGCTACTTGCAAAGAAAATACTGCAGTTGGAGCAAGCTGGAGACCACACAAAGCTCATTGTCTTGGGCTTTTGTTTGAGACTCGAGCCTACACAGAAGCTGAAAGAAAACAAAGTTGTGCAGTGATGCAGAGCCTTTATGGCAGATACTGAAATGATGGAGATATCAGGATGACAGAAAGATAGGTGGAGCTTATGTCAAACTACTGGACCAGACTTCAGTTTTTGAGTAAATGGCATAAAGCTTATACAAATTTAGGTAAAACTGGGGACTGTTGCTGCTCTGAAGTGTTGCTTTCTAAGTGGTATTTTGCATATTTTTATTTGAAGTACTTTACCAGCTGGATGAGTCCAAATAGTTTTATTTCCAAAAGTAGAAGAGGTACCTGCCAGTTCTGTTCACAGAGTGCCCTCAGAGGTGTGTATTGAAGGGGTGGTATTTTTGAGATGCACAGTTTTAAGCTTTGCCATCACCAAGCATAAATCACAAGTTTTTCTTCATAGAAACATGAAATGCTGTCGGAAATGCATGTTCTCTTTTTTGGTGTCATTTAGTACATACATGACCACAGGCATGTACTCTGGCAAGATTTTGTTTTGGTTCCCACCTGTGTGCCTACTGGTGTGGCAAAGAACCAGAACTGTCATGGAAAATCTGTTCATATACCTGCAGTGAAATTAAACATGGCTTGCATTTAGTATTGATTAAGTGGACAAACTTGTGGAATCCTGCTCTGCTTGATTGACAGTGTACTTATGATAATTTCCATCCAGAGAATCTGATGACAGGTCATTGTATCACCTGAAGGTTGTAACTTCTGTGGTGGAATTGACTACACAGCTTGTCTGGTGGGTTACAGCTCATTGTGGTACCCCGAAATGCAACTCATAGATGGACTGGAGCAGCTAGTGAAGATTTATCCTGCATTTTTGTAGGGCTTTTGATTATTCAGCAATACTGCTAACTTTTAGGAGTACAACAAAAGTAATCTCCCTCCCACTATGAGAATGAGCTTGTGAACTTTCTGGCAAACTGATACGTCTCTTCTGGTTTTGGAGTCCCCAGGGCCAGTCAGCAGGGCAGTGCTGGGCAGGAATATAGTTTTAAGCAGTGCTGACACTTCAAATCTACATTTCCTTCTAAATGAACTGAAAGGAGGAATGAAAATACTTTCCCTGGTTGCTGCAGGCTGTTCAACATGAACAGTGTGTGACTGGGCTCGGTGCCAGAAATAGTGCTTTTGACACAGGTGAGCTCTAGGTGAGCCTAGTATCACGAAAGCACAATTAATTTAAAAGAGCAAAATATGTATAAATCTAAATGAGATTCATAAATAAAGAACTTAGTAGCAGAGAGCAGGAATGCCTGATTGACTTTCTCATACTCATGTGTCTCTAAATAGTAAATCTGACAGTGCAAGTTGAAGCTGTTGCTCAGTATTCCTCAAAATAGTCATCTCATGTCCCTTAGCTTGGATGTTCTCTCATCTCACTGCCAGTGCTGGTGAGACCACTCTTAGGGTGTCAGCTGCCACACTGTGGTTTTCTGGAATGCTATTTCATTCTTCATCTCCCTCTCACTTTATTGAAGGCAGGCAGTTCTTCACAGAAAGTTATCTCTTGCTTAAACAAATACAGCCAGAATAATAGGACCTAGAAGAGGGAAGCAGGCTTTCTAATAACTTTGGATCATTTTGCTGATGTTAATGCAGGTCAGACAGGAACTTTTGGCTCAAGGGCTCCCTTAATAATTGTTCTGTCTTGCACAAAGAGGAACAAGTAGATTATTTGAAGTAGTCATTACCAATACAGAATAGAGTTCCATTCTTGCTGAGAGGACCTGACATAGTCAGCAATAGCAGATGACTGGCCAGTGAAGGTATTGGTTTGTACAAGCATGGATATAGAAGTGGAAACTGTCCTTTTGTGTTACAGTTACCTTTCTGTAAGGGGTAAGTAAGAACATGAGACTTCAGCGGGGTGCAGGTCATGCAGTAGTTCAAGAGATGCTTGGTCTGGTGCACAGCATGTGGAAAACAATTACATTGTTTATCCAGTGTGCTCCTGTGTCCCATCCCACTATGAAGGAAAGAGTTTGGGAGGAAGGAGCAGTTATTAGGAGAAGAAAATAGGTATTTCTGGATTTATTGATAACAGGACAATGGATTCATTCTTTCTTGAATATGAGTGTACAGAACTAACATACAGGAAAGATGTGACTATATTCTCTCTGTGCTGAAAAGCACTTTGCTTTTCTACCCCAGTCCTTGGTCTCTTCTTTCCTCCTCTAAGGTTTAGCAGATGTACTTTCCATTTTCCACTGGGCTTTCTTCTCCAAGTTTATGTTCGTAAGGGACTCATGTCTTTTCACAGCCTACAATGTAATAAGATCATCAGTTACCACCTGAAGGACCATGNCTTTTGGCTCAAGGGCTCCCTTAATAATTGTTCTGTCTTGCACAAAGAGGAACAAGTAGATTATTTGAAGTAGTCATTACCAATACAGAATAGAGTTCCATTCTTGCTGAGAGGACCTGACATAGTCAGCAATAGCAGATGACTGGCCAGTGAAGCTTTTGGTTTGTACAAGCATGGATATAGAAGTGGAAACTGTCCTTTTGTGTTACAGTTACCTTTCTGTAAGGGGTAAGTAAGAACATGAAACTTCAGCAGGGTGCAGGTCATGCAGTAGTTCAAGAGATCCTTGGTCTGGTGCACAGCATGTGGGAAACAATTACATTGTTTATCCAGTGTGCTCCTGTGTCCCATCCCACTATGAAGGAAAGAGTTTGGGAGGAAGGAGCAGTTATTAGGAGAAGAAAATAGGTATTTCTGGATTTATTGATAACAGGACAATGGATTCATTCTTTCTTGAATATGAGTGTACAGAACTAACATACAGGAAAGATGTGACTATATTCTCTCTGTGCTGAAAAGCACTTTGCTTTTCTACCCCAGTCCTTGGTCTCTTCTTTCCTCCTCTAAGGTTTAGCAGATGTACTTTCCATTTTCCACTGGGCTTTCTTCTCCAAGTTTATGTTCGTAAGGGACTCATGTCTTTTCACAGCCTACAATGTAATAAGATCATCAGTTACCACCTGAAGGACCATGGAGTTGAAACTTGAATCAATAACTTACAAAATACCTGGCCTATCCTTACCAAGGCACAGTTCTGTCAGCTTTAATGCCAGGAAGCCAAGAGGGTTAAAATAATATATTGAGAGATTATTTTGGCTGAAAGTAATTACCTCTCTGGGAATAAATTAAACCCTTGTGTCAAGGCACTAGCAGATATATTCTGTGCTTCTGTTGAGTATTTAATACTGATCTGATTTTCACAAGAGAGAGGTCCTAGAAACAAATCAAAAGTTAAACAATCACAGATTCATTGAATATTTTGAGATGGAAGGGACCCAGATGGATCATCAATTCCAACTCTTTAGTGAATGGCCCACAGGGGGATCAAACTTGCAACCTTGGCATTATTAGTACCATTCTCTGGCCAACTGAGCTCATCTCAGGAAACACAAATAATTCCAGCCACTTTGAAAACAAGGATTCCCAAGTAGCTGTCCTCTCTTCCTGGTGTTTGCATTCATACTGCTCCAGTACAGAAGAAAATGCTCTGGGAAACATCAGTGTTAGATCTCTGCTATTAAAGCCAGGAAGAGTCCTTCCACTGTTTCATTTCCGAGTGCTGCATCATTTTCATTTTAATAGACAAATCCTGACAGAAGTGTCAGGTAATACTCAGTAGCTCACTCAGTGCTGGGTTTAAGACTCACAACTTTTAAGGTTTCTCTAGAACACTTAGCAGTCCATAGAAAAAAAGACCTGAACATTGTCATCAGAAGAAAGGCTTCAGAAAAAGGCAGCACAACAAATAAGGTTCTTCTGCCATGCAAATGCTTTAAGCTCAGGGGTTTTTTTTGGTTTTTTATTTAAAAGGAAGCATCTTAACAGTGACATCACCCCTTTCTGATGGTAATTAGTCAATGAGGGTCACTTCTGAGAAACCAGGAGGACTTGATAAAATTTTGTTCAGTGACAAAAAACCCAAAACAAACAAAAACCCAACCCCCCAAAGCAAGACAGTACTAGAAATCCAGAGAGGAACTGAGAAATTTATATGAAGATTTCCTGGCCCTCATCAGCCCAAATTCTGTGCTTACCTCCTTCCCTCTGATCACCATGATGATACATCCCACTATTGTCAAGGCAATCATGACATAGCTGAACTTCACACGCAGGGTAGTCTTTGCTGCTCTCACTGTTTCAATCCTCAAGAAAGGATAAAAGAACAGACTTGTTATCAGAGACCCAAATAATTCACTTGGCTAATTATTTAATTTCTCCTAGCATGCTGTCTAGGTAGTTTTGTATAATGCCAACAGTACCTGGCTCTTCTCCCAAAAAAGTTCTACAAGAACAGGAATGCTGATCCCTAAGTACCTTGGAAGATACTTGGTTACAAAGGCATTCCTCTCAAAGCTGGAAACAAACCCAGCTTTAAACTCTGGTTACTCAATTGTTAAAATACTGCCTTTGCAGACCACTTGGCTGCAATGCAGAGGAGGAAGGCTACAGTATTTAAGTATGTATGTTCCTTATGGAAAGAACAGGAAAAAGAGGGATGGTTTTACTACTACAATAGTTTTCTTACTGTCAGCTCTCTCAGAGCTCACTACCACCTTCCAAGATCTGCAAGGTCAGGGAGAACTCATCCATATTATAACTGTGATGTATTTAACATTGTAAAACATGCATTTTCCTCTCAATAGCAGAATTATGGTAAAAACCAAATCAGAGTGTTTTAACAGTTTAGACTTTCTTGGGCAGAGAGAAGCATTAGCACAGCTTTGCAATTTCTTCTGCCAGAACATCAAAATTATTTCATTTGTGATGCAGTCTTACTTTCCAGCAAGGTGCTTCCTCTGCTGCAGGACTTGACAGTTCTATAGGTCATACAGGGGCTGCTGAATGCAACACTCCTCAGAAATTCTGAACAGGACTTAGTAAAAGACCAGTGGTTCCCACTCCTGCTGGAGTAAATACTCTTAAAGTGATCTGCTTTCCTGAGAAGCTAAGGAGGCGTGGAGATTGTCAGCTTTCCCACATCAGCTTTGGACAGAGGAACTCTTTAAATTTCTTTAAACTCTTAATTCCAGGGGCTTACCTAGCCACACCAGTAGCTACACTACCCTTTTGGGAAACCTACTGCCTATTCTGCTGTTGTCTTTTAAAACCAGAAGTCTTCCACCAGAAGAGTAGCAGTTATTAACACCTTCCAGCTGTACATGAGAAGAGTAAAAACAAAAGATCATTTATTTTGAGTTAAACTCTGAAGGTCATTCTACTCAAATGACATCTTGATTACAGCAGATTTTAAGCTTCTGTTAGAGAGAACAGTGCAAGAAGGGCCAGTGAAGCATTAATGCTTTTTAGAAGTGCTTTCCACAATAACCAAAGACCTACACCCTGTATGCTTAACTCTCCTTGCAAAATTTAGAGCAGATGACTCCCTTCTCAAGGAGGTCTGATATTCTCACTGATGATATTTGGCACATGATAAAATTCCAGAAGACTAGAAAAGCACCAACATTGTGTGATGAAAAGAATAAGTGCATCAAACTAGGTTAATTATACCCCAAAACTAAGATGGAGAATGGATTTAATAGAACTGGGAAATTATTACTGTACATAAACATGAGTGAATATGGAAATTCTTACATTTTGACCCCTATATTTGGAAGAAAAAAAAAACAAACTTAAGGATCCATGATAGTTCAGTGTGGTAAATCACAAAGGACCTGAGAGCTGAGAAGTTTTGTTCTTGTTTGTCAGAGTATTGACTTGAGTACAAGATTTCTGATCATAGGGAACAAACACATCCATCTACAATGAACTAATGGCTAATTTTAGCATCTGGGTTATTTGCTTCTGCTAATAATCTGCAGTGAGAGTGCAGGCTGCAATTAAGATGAAATGCACACTAGTAGGATTAAAAAAAGTTTGCTAGTTAATTTTGGAAATACCTTAGATGTGTTAAGAATTTACAAGAGCAAAAGGTAGATATCTGAACACAACTTGCATTTTAGATCAATTCAGTGGCTAAGTTTAACATTTGTTTAATAAATAGGTTGCTTCACCACATTTTACAAGATTACTGAGTTGTATCACAAGCCCTTACAACCCACAATTAATCGCAGATTAATTAATGTCAGAACAGGAAAACAAGTTTTTGTGCTTTTATAGTTCTCAATTGTCTTCTCAGATTTGGCTGAATTATTTGTCTTAATAAAAAGAATTCCCTTTTCACTTGCAAAAATGGTCAGCTTTTATCAGAAGTTGGTTTGTCCTTTCAATAAACTACTGAAATCAATCACTCTGCTAACTCTTTTTCTTAAAAACACTCACAACAAGTGCTTGGTATGCAAAAATATATGAAGTGATAAGTTTTAATAATTTATTCCTGTATGTATTTCAAATGTAATTTTAAGAAAAATTATTCGATACAAAAGTGAAGGATTCTGCTTAAACAGAATTCATTCATTGTGATCCATTTAAATACAGGGGTGGATTTTCAATTCCCATGTGGTACATCCAAACAAACAAAATACTTAGAGGGCAGCTACATCATTTTCCTACTCAAGTAATGCAAGCCTTACTCTTTCTTTTTTATTTAAATAAACACATGTATTTAAAAGGATTATGAGTGTGTTTTAAAGGACAAGTATACTACCACTCCACTAGGAATGTTTTTTAAACTAAGAGTTGTCTTTTGTTGATAAATTTGATATTTATTTTTGATGTGCAAACCAGAACATCCAGTTCTATTTTCTACTTTTCACACTG
>VZTN01017301.1:36943-138820 GCA_013400515.1 Erpornis zantholeuca
GCGCACGGCCCCGCGGGAGCGTGCGCCCCGTACGCGAGGTCACCCCGCGCCTCGCGGCCGGCGGGATGCGGCGGGAAGGGAGAAGGGTCCGGCCTTCCCCCGCTCCACTTCCCTCATCCCTCCGGCAGGAGCGGGGCCGGGCATTTTCCCTTTCCCCACAGCTCCCTCTCCCGGGACGGAGCGCTCGCGGCGCGGGAGCCCCCACGGGCGGCGGGAGCTCTGTGGGCGCCTCCGCGGCGTTTAACGGAGCGTGGAGTGCCACCCGTGTCTTCAGCGGTGCGAGCAGGGCCCGGGCCGGCGGGAACCGGCCTGTTCCTCACAGAATCCCAGAACATTCTGAGGAGCAAGGGACCCTCAGGAATTATCGAGTCCAGCTCCTGACCCGGCACAGGACACCCCAAGGGTCACACCATGTGCCTGATAGCGTTGTCCAAACACATCTTGAACTCTGTCAGGCTTGGTGCTGTGACCACTTCCCTGGGGAGCCTGTTCCAGTGCTCTACCACTCTGTGTGAAAAACTGTTTCCTAAGATCCAACCTAAACCTCCCCAGCTCAGTTTCACACCCCCCGGAATGTTGGGGCGTTTTATTTAAAGTTTGCTATCTTGGTGCTGGTTGTGCCCAGTTTCCCACCTGGAAGCGGGGATGGGGACTTGGGCAGAGGCTCTTCAGCTTATCCATGCTCCTGCAGGGCCAGGGGACTTCAGAGGGCATTGGTTACTCACCACCCTTTGCTGCCAGGGTAACTCCATGGTTTGCAGCACACACTCCTGCACCTGGGATTGTTCCTTTGGTGTGTTTCTACTCTTTGTAAGGAGTCCTGTTTAGTTTCTATTAAAACACTTAACTACGCAAATTTTTCATAGTAGGCTTTCCTCATAGATATAACCCAAGTACCTCTCTCTGTATTTTTTAATACAGGAGCTGCTCAGGGTGATGAGGACGATCGATGATAGAATTGTCCACGAATTAAACACTACGATTCCAACAGCTTCCTTTGTGGGGAAGGTTGATCCTGGCCAGACGTGTAAAGAGCTGTACCAGTCTGTGAGTGCACACGCCTTCCACTTCCAGCTCCCTTCCTGCGGCTTTCTCATGTGTGGTGGCCAGTAAAGCATCCTCAGTGTCTGAGGAAAACTGCCTTGGTAGATCCTGCTTTGTGTATTCCTAACTGTCCTGCTCGGCATCTCCACACACCCGTGTATGTAACAAGTGCTTCAGTTTAAAACCATGCAGGGAAATTCTTTGTTCTGCCATACTGATCCTTTGAGGATCTTTTAAAAAGGATGCTCACTTTTCCTACCACTCTGCAAGACTCTTTCTCATGTTTACCTTTGACTTTTGATCAACTCAGTAAGAGCAAGAATGACAGAATAATCTGAGTTGGGAGTAGCTGCTGCTCAAAGCAGTGTTGTTCCCTACATGTGGATTATGAATTCAGAGGTATTTCTGTAGGCACAGCAATACCATAACTTTAGAAAGTGTGTCTTTTAACTTGTAACGTGGAGGTTTTTATTCTCTGATGAGTTGCTGTGACTTTCTTTCTCTCCCCACATAGCTAATGGATGCTCACACCAATAGAGAAAGAATCATCAAAAACTGCATCTCTCAGACTTCCGCTGTAGTGAAAACTCTCAAAGAAGAGAGGGAAAAGGCCCAAGAAGATGCAGCATTATTAAAGCAACTCAGGAAAGAGCAGACAAAGGTGAGTGCTGGAGCCTTCTAGAGATCACTTAGAGGAAGAAGAGGGTATTTTTCCCAAGTGGAAGGACCAGTGTGATGGGGAGAACCCAAAGTGGATCCTGAGTCAGCAGTCTTTTCCAAGGTTCTTGTTGGCTCTTGTTTGGTCTTGTGAGAACTATTTTCCCAAGGCCTCAAGGCAGAGAGAGCTGCTTTTGTCCTGCAAGTGGAGCATTTTCTGAGATTCTTTTATACAAATGCTGTAGAAAAACACTTGTTCTTCCCCATGATGGATTCTAACCTTCACTGACTGACACCACTTGGGCACAGCTTAACTTTTCCCATCCTCTACAGGATAGTCCCAGGCAACTTTGAATTCCACTTACACAACTTTTTTTGCTGTTTGGTATTTCTTGGATTTGTATTTGGAGTACCTTGTGATGGTGTGAGAGAGACTTCTGGGTTTGCATACAGAATTCTAATGTGCAAATGCCCTCTCAACCTTCTGGTCTCTGGGTGGAAAGTGTACTTTAGCAGAGGTGACCAGAGGTGATTGAGTATCAGAAGTGGAGAAAGGAACCCCACTGAACTTCTCACCCCAATTCCAGGGCCCCCTTTGTAAGGAAAAGGATACTGAGAGAACCATGTGGCAGATGAGTGGTTTTATTCTTAAAGCCTCACTTAATCAATTACTAACAAGCATGGATATTAGTTTGGAAAACTAGAATGGTAGCTTAATATTTTCTACAAATTTTGTTAGTGAGCCAGTTCTTTAAATCATTTAGTTACTGAGCTCAAAACTTCTCACTGAAAGCACTGGGAGGATCACAATGATAGTGTTTAATGATTGGAGGTAGCTTCAAATGTTAAAAGCAATCCATGATTTAGAAATATCTCAGAATTTTTTTATGAGATCACTTCAGGTTTGTACTTGCACCTTATGAGGTGTGATCCCCCTGCTTTTTTTTTTTTGGCTCTCCATGAGAGCTGTGTTTTTTTCTACAAGTCAGAAAAGCTATCTTGACAGGACACATCCTAGCTTTAAGATTGAGAATTTCAAATATCTATTCACTTTGTTGCAATACAGATCTATTTTCACTTGTTGTATGTGTTTCTCTTATCCTGCTTATTGTACAAATTGGAGGACTTTATGCATAATTATTACTTCTGGGGCATTGAGTGGGAAAACTTGGAGTAGTTGATTCATTGAACTGCTAAAGATCCTCTGAGTGTTTATTTTATAGAGACTTATCCTGGTCATGCAGTCACTCTGTGGATGCTGGATTGTTTTTTCAAACAGTTCGAAGTCCTGTTGAGTTGGGGAAAGTCCATCCAACAACTGTAGCAACTCTGTGCCTGGATATCTTACTTGGAAGCTTTTTAGTGGGATTGCTGTCTTGGCTTGCACTTGTTCACCAGGCCTCTAATTGGAACCATGTATTAAAAATGGATAAACTCTGACTCTTAGTCTATTGTGTTAAAGGTTCCAACAACAATACATCCTAAATTTGGGCAAAAATGGCAGATGGTTCTTATATCTCATACTACTGCTTCAGAACCAAATGACCTGAACACAACTGTCACGTGTGCCCCTCAGTGTTTCTGGCAGGTGTGAAGCAAAGAGATTCTTACCCTTCTCATGGGTCGAGTGAGTGCTCAAGAACTGTGTATTGTGATAGTTCTTGTCAGAGCTTTTGCATCTGTGTAGAGCTGATTTGTCCTGTGGTGATGACATAAAATATTAACTGGTTCAGACAGCACGTGATCAGACTGCAGACCTCTTTTGGTCAGTGCACTGAGTAGATGGCAAATGAAGCAGAGAGGGTCTGTTCATGACCTTAGTTTTAAATCCAGAATCCTAGCTGGATTCCAGCTTTTCTGCCAGCTCCTTATATGGCTCTAATAATACCAGAGTGGCAACTCAAGGGTGCAGAGCTAACCCCAGCCATGGCACTCCATGTGCTGAGTGCTTGAATTATTTATGCCTGTGAAGCCATCAGTGTCATCAGTTAATTGCTAGCAAATCTTGGTGGGCAATAGTTAGGAATAGAGCACGAGTAACCAGGGTCTACTGCCAGGCTTGCTTTGCCAGTCTGCCTTCACTGTGCCCTTGCAGCCTTGTGTGTGCCCTGAGCAGCTGCTGACTGGGAGGGCCAGGCTCCCAGGGTGATTACACACCGTGCCCTTTGGTTTGCACCATCAGAGGAGGAGTGCACCTGGTGCAAGGGTTGGGAGCTGGAAAGTTGTATTGGTAGTAAATACTGAAGGCTGCAGGGAGACCTGTTTGACAATAACCTCTTTATCTGTTACTTTCCGCAGTTGAAATTGATGCAGTCGGAGCTCAATGTTGAAGAAGTGGTAAATGACAGAAGCTGGAAGGTACTCAGTCATTTAACAGTGATGATGTTCTGTCCCAACAGACAGTCCTGCACTGCAGGTGTGGGACTGGTGCCTTATGAAGCAGGTTAACTAGAAATAGATGAGGTCAGTGCTGGGGGAAATGCTTCAAGTCAGTCATTTTTCCAGTTCTGGATGCAGAGATGAAAGCTTTTCAGTTGCACTGCCAAAAACAGCACACTGAGGAAAAATAGCATCTGATTTAGGGGGGAGGAAGGACTGTGGATTATTCCCTTTGTCCCTTTCTTCTCTTTGCCCAGTGGCTGAGCACTTTGTAGGCTCTTCTGTGGTGACTTCTCTGAAAAGCTTTGCTGGGCATCAGAGAGATGGGTCTTTCACATTTGCCTGTATCTGGTCCTGATCTCAACTCTGAGCAGAGCCCAGCTGAGGGTACAGCTGTAGAAGCTGAACCTTTTCCTGATGGAGTTTCTTCAGGCCTTAATCGACACTCCCTGGTGCAAAGGGCAGTCTTGCTGTTGCCCTCCTGTGTCAGCAGAGGGTGCAGATCACCCAAAGTTGGCCCCAAAGTCTATCTGGTGAATTTAACACTTAGCTTAAATTCTGAGGTGGCTGTATTGTGTCACTGCTGCATTTCACATCTGGCATCCTTTTCTTGTTTCTGGTGTAGCTTTTCAGGGCTTTCAATACTGCAGAGAGAACCTCTTTCCCTCTCTAAATGCAAAAGAATTTTTGCAAATAGCTAGTACTAGCTGCACCTTCCTTTTTAATCCCGACTTCATGATTTTAGTCCCCTAGATTGCACCAGTGTAAAACCAATACAGATTTAAGTCTTGTGTGTTCTTCAGTAACCTCAGTGCAAGCTGATGAAATGAGCATTTATGCAGTTTTCCATGTATGCTTTGCCATTAGTACACCTCTACTGTCCCAAAAAGCTAAACATACACTTCAGCTTAATTTTAAACCAGCTCAGATCTGACTAAGCAATGCCACAGCCTTAACAGCAACATGCTGCAGGTCACCAAGGGCAAATATTTTATGGTGACTGTGCTATAGGGGAACAGCCCTCACCCTAATCTTCATTCTGAAGCACCAAATTTAGTACCGATCCCAGAAGTTTCTTGTAGCTGCATTAAGCTGTTACTGGTGACAGAACTGTCTATTTTTTCCTGAAGATGGAGAGTTTATAAACAGTGAGGTATGCATAGTGCAGGGGTACTTTAGCCTGCTAGTGTATTCCTCAGCCAATGTTCAGAGTGGGGCTTAAAGAGAGAAATATTTTCTAGGTTTTATCTCCATCTCTGCTATATTGTGTTCTGAATATACACATAATGTCTCTTTTAGCTGCCTGTAAAAAATGCCACTGATGGAATTAGAACCAGTCATGGTTGCAGACCGACTGCAATTTGTTACATGGAAGTGATTATTGATGTGCAGGCTGGTGTTTTACTCTTGTAGACTTCTGGTTGGGAAGTACACTTGTGTATTTCCATTAACTCTAAACAACTGAAAACTGATTGGAAAAATCTGATTAGGAAACAGTTTTTTAAATGCTGGCTGACTGTAACAATAGTGGCTTACAGAAGAATGCTACTTTATAGAAATGCACACAGTAGAATTTGGGTGATACCAAACAGGGAATTGACTTTCAAACAAGACACTTGCATTAGTCTCTGTCCAGCACCTCCACATTGGAGTTTATTGTTGGAGTGGTTTATGCAAATACGTAAAAGCCAGCAAAATCAAACTTCTGCATAGTAACATGAATGTTAAGGGTTCTCAGCCATTGCTTTTCCTGTAAAATAAGAATAGCACTTCAAAGGTAGACCAGTGGAATTAAGTGGCCTGAGATCTGTGATTCAATGATCCTAAAAGTAGGAGGCCGTGGTAGTAAGACTGCAGTGTTGATTGTTGTTGTTGTTGTTCCTTCCATAGGTTGCAGAATTACTGTTAAAGACACTTTAAAAGTTTGCATGATAGAAAGCAAGCCAGTGTGTTGTTTGATGGTAGAGACCCTTGCTTTGCTTTAGAGAGTATTCCCAGCACCCTTTTAGACATATATGCCATTAAAATGTCATTAACAGACTATAGAGAAAAATGGTGGGATTTGTTTAGTATTAATATGTTTCTGAATTCCTATCACTTATCTCAAACCTTTACCTCGCCCAAACTCTTCCTGGGGTGTCTATTCCATGTGGTAACATAATGGCAGCACAATTTCTGTGTGTGAAGGAAACTATATCTCGGCTTTTGTTTTCTGCAATATGAAGCAGTTTGTAACATATGTATGTTTCTTAAAATAAATTACATTTGAAAGGAAGTGGAAAATTACTCCAAAATTGTTGAGAACCAATGCTGTAACTAATGTGTGCTCCAAGCTTCACTTTTGCTGAAGTTGCTGTAGATTCTGAACTGTGAATAAGATCAGCTGTAGAAGATGCTAGGAAGATAGTGCTTGAAATAGTGTATTTATATAAAGTGTTGGATAACTTCCCCAAAATTACAAGTCCACTCACTTTGCACATAAAGCCAGTGGGAGAGTTCATGAAACTTCTTATCCTGATGATCACAGGCCCTTGGGTCTGCCAAATCCCTGGACAGCTTGGCAAAATACACTCTTGTGGGCATGCTGGTGGGACAACCACCACCTGCCAGAGCTTCAGCTTGGTGTTGGGTGGTGCTTGTGTCACTTTCAGGACTTGTGCCAGAGGAGTTTGGATAAAAACTGATAAATAACTAAATGGCTTGTGAAGAGCACCTGCAACCTTGGCGGGAGCCTGCGTGTTTTGCTTTGGATTCAGACTGCCTTACTTTAAATAGTCACATTTATTGGCCCTCCTTAGGGCAGGCCGGCAGCAGTTCAAGGTAAATATACACCCCCCTGAGTATCCAGTTCTGTAGGCTAAATTTTACCCAGAGAAGGTGCCAGAGGTGAGTGAGGCAGGAGTGGTGTGCCCTTTGCAGGGAATGCTGGCAGCATTGGCACAGGCAGGCAGATCACTGGAAGTGTGCACGTGGCTTCCAGGATCCCTTGCCCCTCTTCTTGGCTGTCATGACAATGTAAAACGTGCTTGCTCAGGAAAGACAGGAATACAGTGCCCAAATTTGAATGCCAGAGTGAACCTAACAGAACAAAACCATTCCAGGGCCTTCCACTGATTATTTCCCTCCCTTTTAAAAACAAAAAGGCATCATCAGTTTTGATGGTAACAGCCTACCAGGATTAAGAATCTGCACTATCTGAGGGAGAACACTTAGTGCTGTGCAGTCTCCCAGCATCAGGCTGAAAACTCTGGATTTACTAAAGCCAGGAGGGAAGGTGAATGGAGATGGATGTCTTGATAAGTGCCATTTATTGGTACCTCAGAGCTGGGCAGCTTGAGATGGGTGCTACATGAAGAAGTAGTTGCCTGAACTGTGACGTTCTGCTCCTTCCCTGGATGGGGCTGATTCACTTTTGCTCTTCTGTTTTGGTGTTTCAGGTATTTAATGAGCGGTGCCGAATTCACTACAAGCCTCCAAAGAGTCAATGATGATGTGGGGTATTTTCCATCAAGGTGGTCCATAACTGTGAGAGCCAAACTGGAAAGAGACCTTGGGTGAGCTGAATTGGGACCCTCCAGAACCAGTAGAACCCAGTCTTGTTTTGTTTTGGACCTACTTAGCTGAATTCTCAAGCTTGAAATGATTCTCCTGTAATTAAGAGAAAACAACTCATCTTTTGTACAAAATATGTGAACAAATGAATTTTATAGTATTAAAACAATTTTCAAATGGAATCCAAAACTGGCATCTTTCTTGAACTTCCACAGCTTCAGTGATCCCAGAGGGGAAGAAACAATAAAACCCATCCTGAGCAGGGAGGACAAGGCTCTCCCTGAGCTGGTGCCTGCCAAAATATCAGTGAACATGGTCTTTTTGTGGAAATAATCTGCTACAGCCCGAAAGGAAATACAAATTGCAGACTGATCAGCAAGTGTAGTAAGTTCAGCATCTCTGAAACTAAGAAGTTACCAGCCTTGTTCTGAACTGCTCAACACAAGCAGCAGTAGCCCAGAGCTATGTGTGGATACAGGTTTGCCATTGCTCCTGCAATGCTGACAGGCAGCATCTGTTGCTTACTCTCATTTGGTCTGTGTTACCAAATTCTGGAGTCTTCCTTTATCTAGGGAATGTGGTGTTGATTAAAACCACTGGGTTGGAGCTGAAGGTGTGTTTCATTTGGGAATGAGGCTGTCCAGGGACCCTTTTGTCCCTCCTCTGAACCTTTAAGATTAGTTGTAACGGTGAATTATGTTTGAGCTAAGGAAACAGCTGTGCATACCTGATCCTGTTGATCCTGGCCATGGTGTTGTGTTTAGAAAGCTTAATGCAGCACCCCTGCAGTAACATGGCATTTAAAGGTTGGTAAGTAGGAGGAAAGCTGAATTGCTGCAATGACACCTGTATATTTTACTTTTTATTTTGTATTTATCTCAGATTGGCTGTCAGTCAAGTGACAAAGTCTGTGTGGTTGCCAGCTGGTTTTATTACTTAGTGATATGATTTTAAGAACCACTGAACTTAAACAGAGCCCTAAAAATACAGGCCCTGTCTTGCAAACACTGGAATTCAGCAACAGCAGTGAAATTACTGGATATACTCTCACATTCCTAAAGATTTGCATATATAGGGAGTGGGAAATAAATGGAGGAATGTTCCTGTGTTACTGGGAGCTGGCAAAGATCTGTACAGCAGCATCTTTTTTATGGTTTGTGCAGCAGAGAGTCAAACTGCTTGGAGGTCTTTTATTTTTAGGCACCGGCATCACTGTCTCACGTTTTTTTGAGAATGAGGCAGAAATATATTATAAGTCTTTAAGGATGTAAATCCTAATGTTCACACTTCATTTTTTGTTCTTTTTTTTTTTTTCTCAAGGTACTGCAACTGCTCTATGCTGAACTTTACTTGAGTTGGAGCACTCATTCTTGAAGATTTCTCATTGTTTTTCTGCAACTCTAAAAGCAGAAAATGTGTTCGTTCTTCAACTGTTAAATTCTTACAATTGTTTATCATCAAAGTGTAAATCAAATACTACTGCTCAGAACACTGGGCTGAATTGGCACTAATGTAATTTCAACAGGAGATGATGGTCAATTAATGAGATGTTGCGAACAGTCAGTTTTGATTTAAAGTTGGTATTTTAATATTGATCTCTAGTATAGGTGTCTAAAATATTTGTTCTCTCCAGGGCTTCGATCAGCTGCAAGGACAAATTCTCCTTTCAAGCCAGTTGTATGATAGAAACTTCTGCTTGTATAGACTTGGATCAGTAGTCTTGAAATATAGTCTTTTATTTCTGTATAAACTAGAGACGGTAATGAGAATTAATCACTGTCTTCCTTTATCCATCCAGATGTTTGCTCAACTGTTGTGGAAAGCTTCTTCACTTAAGCAGATGCTGTGACAAATGACCTCTGAAATTGATATGATACACAGACTTTTTTTTTTTTTTTTTTTCATTTGTTATGAGGAAACTATGTTAAAAAACCCCAAAAAATCAGCCCAACATAGAATTATTTTCAGTTTGAATATAAGGCCAATCAAGTAGTCCTATACAAACTGATCCATGAGAAGACTCCTAGATCCCCAACATCCCTTCTTTGGGTGTTTGCAGCTGCCATACAGGGGATTGCAGTAAGAAGTTGAATTGCTATATTTAGTTTGCTCTGAGAACAGAGGGCTGTCTCTTACAGTGGTCCATGGCAAATCAGGTGGCTCAGAGGCTGTTTGAGTGTTGCTGTTGGACTCAGTGGAACACCAAGGTGAGTAAATGGAATTGCACACCTCACTTTGGGGCTCGGGGCAGGAGAATGTGGCTCTGATATTGCCTGAGTGCCTCAGAGCTGCTCCTGGAGTGGGATGTTCTGTGATGTGTGCAAATGGCATTGGTGTGAGCTGTGTGCTGCACCAAACACTGGCAGGTAAATCCTGTGTGTCTAGTGTCTCCTGAGGATTCCAGGATCCTGCTTAGTCGGGGATTGAACCTTGCTTCAGTGTTACCATCGAGGTAGTTACAAAATTATTGGGCTGTTTGCTGCCACGTGAGGATCTTATAGTGGACCCTACAAATAGCAGGATTTCATCCTTTCCCTGGTTTTATCTTCTATTTCTGCAAGTAAAGGCACTTGAGCACAACTGATAGTCCTGTGGGAGTCTTGCCTCCGTCCTCTCTGGGGGCTTTCCCATTGCTTGCAAGTGGTGAGTAGAGGCGGGCAGATCCTGCTTGCTTTGAAAGTCCTCTCAAGCTTGTGCATCTTTTCTTCCATGAAATAGAAAGATGTGTACTTTTTCTGGCACTCAGTGCTGTTGTCCTCTGCAGCCTGTAGGCATGAAAGACTGATGAAACAGGTAATTTCTTTATAGAACATTTTTAACAGTAGAATTCAGTTGTCTTGAGGCAGGCTGAGAGGAAGAGGCTCAGCATAGGCTGGGCTATGATAATTTTGTGCTGATGAAAGTCAGGTTTCTCGTGATCCTTGTTCATGTACGATGTCAGAAATCTTTCGAAATCAGGGTGTGTCGCAGGAGGGGAAGCCCTTTTTGCAGACCAGCATGTTGAAAATCAAGGCTATTGTTCCTGTAACAGTGAAAACAGATCTTCAGCTGATCCATAGAGAGCTGCTTTCCTCTAGAAGCTCTTAGAGACATTCAAACCATGTGTCATGTCCAGTCATAATTACATCTTGTCACTGCGAAACCAGAAGACTTACCTTAGTGACTTGGCTTTCACAATAACCTCTACAGAGCTGACTTAATTCCTGGTTTAAAAATGACTTATAAACACAAAACCCTGGGGTTTGGATTTTGTTGTTTGGGCTTTAAAAAATATTTTATTTTGTTTGCTTTGTTTTGTTACTCTGCTGGTGTTTTTATCAGCTATAGCTTGTACCTGAAAATTGCTTAAAGAGCACCAGGAAGTAGTGGCCTGCAAGCTGTAAAGATCTGCTGCTCCTGTGTTGGAATAGTACATGGTGCAACATGTTATTCAGCTTCAAAGCTATAGAGAATGCCAGTGCTGGTGGCTCAGCAGAGATTCTCTGAGATAACAGCAGTGCAGTGAGGTGAGGGGAAGCTGCCATCTGTGCCCATGGAGAGCGTAGGCTGGCCTGGTACGTGATACCAGCCACGTCTCAAACACTACAGGGGGATGCTCACCAGCTTATCAATGTGCAAGAGATGGGGTGGGGGCAGCTCTTCTTTTCATGGCAGCGCTCCAATTCTGGTTCATGACATCCAAAATTTAGTGTAGAGAGGGGTGGGCTGGGGGTTGCCCAAGATAAGGCTGATCAATTGCCACTGATCATCTTTGATCACAGGTTTGTGAAATGTCAGCAATTCAAAGTGGTTTGATGAAATACTTGTACAGGATGAGCACTGCATCTCAGTCTTAGAAATATCACTAACAGGATTTTGGAACAGTCATTGACACTGCTGTGGAAAGGAAACATCCTGATTTGCCTCTGTAAATTTCAGCATCAACTTGCCTCTGTAAATTTCAGCATCAACTTGCTGACAATTAGTGTTGATTTTCCTTCCCTTCTGCACAACTTTGTGCATTTTGGGGAAAAAAAAGTTGTTATGCTTTAAGTCAAAACCCAGCAACCCCAGAAATATGGAATCTGGTGACTGATTTCCTCACATTAACATCTTTAGTTTCACACCTAAAGTCTTTCCAAGATTACAAATGAACGCTAGACTAGATTTAGTGCTCAGTGTATTTGTTGCTAGACAGAACCAAGGGTACTCCAGGAGTGTACTGCTGCCCTGGGGATTTTAACATCCCTTCCCAAGGAAGCTAGTGGGATCTGTGTCCTGGAGAGTGGATGGCTTCCTAAAAGAGCCTGTTTTAGCTGGGTGGCTGTTGGACACATTCTCTGACTTCTGGCCTTCGTAAGGTCAGCTGGCTCTTCCAGTTCCTTAACTTATCTGTCCTGGGGTGTGACTAAGGCACAAGCGGTGGAACATGATCAGCATTTATTTGAGTCAATCAGCAGGGACTTGTACAAAAGAAGATTTGAGTTGTCATCAGCTCCATGAAGAGGGCTCTGAGGAACTCTTCATCTGGAGAGAAGTTGGTAAAAATGTCAGAATTCCAGTTTTGACAGCTGCCACTCCCTTTATTCCTGAGAACGGGAAGGATTTTTCTCTTTGTTCACAAAAATGTTGTCTCAGGACAACTGTTTTCCCTCAAATGCTTTTTGTCCACTTCCATAGCACTGCTGCTCAAAATTCTGCAGTATCTTTTTCAGTAACATACTGTAATACTCATCATTACTGTTGAGCATGGGGCCCCTACAGCCCCCGTTTCTCAATTTCAGGGGCTTTAGCAAAACCAGGCCTTGAAGTCAGATCTGAAGTACTTTTTTACAGTCTCTTGCATCATTTGTTATCTGTGAGGAGGAGGGTCAGTAGTAAAGGCAGGACACAGATAAGTTTGCTGCTGTGGCCATAAACCCACCTGTTTCTGGCAAATTCCCTAATGCTGATCCCAGCAGAAATGCCCAGTGGAACATTTCTCATTTCACCTGCTTCCATGTACCTACCCTAGAGACTAAAAAGTGTCTGGTCTGTTGCTGCTTCTCTGGTCCTTGCTCTGGAACAACATTCCTTGTATTTTGGAGTTAGGAATACCAACAGTGAGTAACTTTTTCTGTGGTCTTGAAGTGTTAGTTCTCCCTTAGCAGGGAGGGCTGCTAGCAGTTGTTAGCCTTCCCCCAGTAGATTTTGAGCTTTGTATATTCACATTCACAACTGTGACTGTGCTATGTGACTGTAACTGCAGAATGAATACTTCTGACTATATTCTCATGTCATGTGTTTCAGCAGTGTACCTTGAAATTAGAACAGCTTTTGTGCACACACTACTCCTCTAAGGAGGGGGATTGTACTTTGTCTTCCACGAAATTTGCACTAGAGTAAAAAAGTAGATTTTATTACATATTCTGTTACTGCTATGAGTGCTTGAATGCACCTCTTGGTTTGATGGGAAAGAAGCAGAAATGCCATATTTGCAGTACTTACCTGAATCTGGGATTTAATTTTTTTTCTACTTCTGGTTCTTCTGGCACCTTTCTGGTCAGGCAGAGGGAAGTCAAGTCGCTGAATGTAAGATGCCATCTGCTCTCACTTCCCCACTTAGAAGGATATTGAAACAATAAAATTTCAAGTTGAATGGGACCTATGCATCCTTTCCTCTGATCAAGAAAGGTGTTGGGAAATACTGGGTGTGTCTTTGATCTGTTTCCCAAGACCTCAGCCTAGTCATCTACACATGGGTGGAGAGGCAAGAGGTTCCAGTTGCAGCCCAAACCAGCTCTCTTTAAGATGGGGGTGACTGGAGGCTGATGTTTGCTTTTCTTTTTGATGTGAAGACCACAAACACTTCTTTAAATGCTTTTTACATTTATTATTAATATTGCCAGTGCTTTACATTGCTTTTCCCCCTTCTTTTCCCCATTTGTCTCCTTCTCCATTTCAGTAATGGTAGGCTCCATGTGTTGCAGGTCACATGATTCCATGACACATGTGTGTGTATATATGTGAGATGCCTGGGGACTCTGCTCAGACTGTGCTGAACTTCCCTCTTCAGAGCCACCTGTCACTTCAGAGAAGTCACCTGCCACTATGATGACTGGGGGCTTATCCGACATCAAGCCTGCTACTCCAGAAGTTCAGCACCTTGTTAACCAGGTGAGTTGCACTCTGTCTGTAGATTAAGTTACTTGTGTGCAAAGAGGTCATTCCTCAAGCTTGTGTAAAGCCTGGGAGAGTGAACCAGGGTTTAAACTGAAGAAGCTTGTGCAGAAAGTGGGAATTCTCTTGACTGGCAGTGTTTTCTCAGCATTCTGGGTAGGCAGTGCCCTGGTAAGAGTGAGACAAACCACTTCTCTGTCTCCTCTGTCCATGACCAGGCATGGTACTGGCTACCCTCAGGTAGTGTCCATGTGAACTTCAAAGCCCAGCTCTGCTATGCCAGCACTGAGGTCACCTGTTTGAAATGAGAGGTGGCATATTGGAAGGGAAAAGCTTGTACCTGGTAGAATTCATTCCTCAGTGAAGGACTGCATAGAACAAACCACATGCAAGTATGCAGCAAAGAATTGTATATGCAGGACAAAGCTGTTTTTACATTGTGTGTTGCTTGCTGGCATTCAGTGTTTAGTTCTAGAGTCACAGCTGTGATGCAGGGGCTGCTGGTGGGGCAAGGTGAGCCTGGCACAAGGCAGACCAGCAAGTGAGCCCAGCTGCCAGGTTACAGGAAGTGGTCCTGTTCTGGAGCAGCTGTGTGAGCAGCACCTCTGCAGATCCTCTAAAGCTCCGCAGTGCAGCAGCTCTTTATAAAAGTATAAAGTGCATCCTGAGGAATGAAAGGGGAACAACATGGCATGGGAAAACTCCCATCTTATGTTCCCACCCACTCAATTCTCATCACCCTTCTGGCTCTGAAAGATGAGCTCTTCTCCCTTTGGCAACTGCACTCAGCTGCTCTTTGAGGAAACAAAAATAGGAAGTAGTGGGGCTGAATGCATTGGCCAATACCACTGCACACTCCCTGTACCAGGTGTGCAGGGCTCCCAGCTCTCTCCTTTGCTGTGCCACAGAGGACAGAGTTTGCACTAGCATCCTCCCACCTCTCCTGCGATCTTGCAGGCTGAGACCAGGCAGCCGAGTACTCTGTAGTCCACATGTGGAGAGGTAACGTTTAACATCCTGTTTACTGATTTGAAGAGATTCCATGTATCACTCTGGTTTAGCAGAGTGATACAAATATACTGAAAACTCGATACAGGTCTAAGTCACTCTTAGCAAAATGTAGCGACTGCAATCCCAGGTCCCAGAGGACACCAGTGTGTTCTGCACTTCTGGTCTACACTCTGTGTCACAACACTGGCCAGCCTCAGCCACTGGGAAAGGGGATGTGGGTTTAAGTCAGCTCTAGCCAATGGTTTTCTTCAAAATTCTTTTGTCCACTGTTTCGTTTTTATTCTCGGGGTTGGGCAGAGCCATGTGTTGACTCCCCCCATGCTGGTCTGGCTAACTCAGGGGTGTATTCGCTTTCTTTTAATGAACTCAGGGAGTTCCACCGCCACAGGATCCCCTCAACTGACAGAGCTATTTATCAAAAATACCCCGTGGTCAACCTTTGTGTTGAGATAAAGGCAGCTTATTTGCAAAAGCTGTGGTCAATCACACCCTGCATTGTTTCCTGAGTTTCATGGGTGACACATCACCCTCCTCAGCTCCTCTGAGCTTTCTTCCGTTGTAGGGCTTTATTGGTCAGTCACAGCTGGGGTCACCAGAGTGGAGGGACACGTACATGGGGGAGGGCTGGAGTTTGGGGTAACAGGTTAGTCAGAAGAGAGATTATTTACTGCAGAACAGAAAGAGAAATGGATGATCTACAATTATTTGGGGGGCCCTGACTGAATTACTTGGGAGCAGTATCACTGTTCCTTCCATGCTAGCAGGAATGTTTGAAGGAGCAGCACTCGTAGAGATCAGAAATTCCCTTTTACTTATGGAGGGGAGACCCTAGCGAGGGACTTGGGGCACCTTTGTGTATTTGCCATTCTTGTTTCCTCATGTTTAAGATGGAGCCAGTTGAGGGATTATAAATTTAATTAATGAGTCTGTGAAATGCCTCAAGCACCCATGCCAGATACTGAGCTTCGTTTTCAATGCTGGGCTGTGTTATTTATGGGTGATCAGAAGTCTTGCAGTGTGTATTGGAGGTGAAACCACAGCACTTGGGTGTCAGTGAGCAAACAGGCACTTAAAAATGTGAATGCTGGTTTCAGGCAGTGCTAATGCTCCCAGAGTACAGGGCAAATACAGAATCTGAAATGTGGATGGTATAGAGTTTCTGTTTGATTCCAGAAAAGGACTGATCCTAATTTCAGTGTTCTTTTGTTCTCAGTAGCTTCAGGAAAATGAAAACAGATTGTTCTTTCCTCTTTATTTTCTGCAAGGTGAAATTTCTGCCCTGTGCTGAGAGCAGGAGAGAGAACTCTTCCTGGTTCTTTCCCCCCTTGCAGAGGCTTTGGTATAGCTCTTTAAGGCAGATATTCTTATGGAAACCATATGTTGGGGAAATCCTGCTATGCTTCCAGCATAAGTGTCACACTTTCATGAAGCAATTCTGTGGGATTTTATGCTCTGCTGAGCAGAGAAGCAATTCCTATGGTTCCAGTGAAGTTGTGAAGAGTGTCTGCAGAGCTTGGGATGTTCAGGGTCTCTCTGCTCTTGGGATTACGTAATTATTTACTTACACCTGTGCCTTGTCTCTAGCCATTGTTAGGGAGCTGGGGAATGTTATTTATTCAGCCTTCTTGTTTTACAGCTGTTGCTCAAAACTGAGGAATGTTTTGGGTTTAGGGTGCTGTTAGATAAGATCTTAGGAATGTTATATTTTTTCACCTGAGGATTAAGGAGCTGTTTGCCTGTTTGATTTTACTGAAGGCTCAGTCTGTAAATAACAAATGGGGGACATAGTGGTCAGGGGAGAGAGCCATTTCTCTCCAGTTTTGCTCTTTGTTTTGTTTTGTTCCGAGAGAGGAATGTGATGTACCAAAAGTTGCCACTTAGGAGCATTCTAGGAGCATTCTAGGAGGCCCTTGCCCCAATCAGCTGGAAGGGTGTGGGGAATTAAAGTTTCCCTGGTTTGCCAGAATAAGTACCTCCTGAGTTGAAAGTATACTTGTTGGTTCTTGGGGATAGAAACCCTGTGGAAGCTGCTCAGCAGAAGAACAGAATAAGAGATCATGAAGAAGCTGAATAGGATGATAATTTCTGGCTCTCTGGAAACGATCTGGATGTTCCTTGGGTGCTTTCCATGGCCTTCCTGCTAGGAAGGAATGTCATGGGAGTGGCAGCCAGCTGTAGCTGCATGTGCTGAGAAAGCAAATTAATTCTGTGCATTCCTTTGAAACAGGTGGGTGGTGAGAAGTGCTGAGGTGCTGCTGGCCCTGCCCAGGGCAGCCTGAGCAGGCTGACACCGACACTGCTCCTCTGCCCAAACTCAGGAATGCATCCGGTCATCAGCGTGGCTGTCATGTGCAGAGGGGAACCGTGTCACCCAGCCTAGGAAAGATTGTTCCTGCTTTCTGGGTGGGGGTCCCACAGTGATCATGAAATAAGAGAGTTTCTAGTTCTTGGAGAAATAATGAAGGGCAAGAGCAAAACCACTGCCTTGGACTTCTGGAGGGCAGACTTGGCCTGTTTGGGAGATTGGCTGAGAGTCCCTTGGGAGGCAGTTCTGAAAGGCAAAGAGGGACATTCTTCAAGAAGGAAATCCCAAAGGTGCAAGAGCAGGGTGTCCCCATGTGCCAAAAGATGAGACAGTGGGGAAGAAGAATGGACTGGCTGAACAGAGAGTTTTGGCTGGAACTCAGGGTCAAAAATAGAGTTTATCATGTTTGGAAGATGGGGCAGGCAACTCAGGAGGATTACAAAGATGTTGTGGAGTTAAGCAGAGAAAAAAGCTAGAAAGGTAAAACCCCTATTAGAACTTCAGTATGACCACTGCCAAAAGATATGACAAAAACTATTCTTTTTGATGAATACACCAGCAACAAGAAGAGAGCTAAGGAGAATCTCCATAATTTGCTGGATGTTGGGGAAATCACTGCGACAAAAAATGAAGAAAAGGCTGAGGTACTTAATGCCTTCTTAGCCTCAGTCATTAATAGTCAGACCAGTTGTTCTCAGGGTACCGCCTCCCTGAGCTGGAAGACAGATTCAAGGAGCAGAATGAAGCCACAGTCCAGCAGGAAACAGTTAGTGACCTGCTTTTCCACTTAAACATGCATAAATCTATAGGGCTGGATATAGGAATCCACCTGAGAGTACTTAGGAAACTCGTGGAAGAGCTCTCCAAGCCACTGTCCATGATTTACCAGAGGTCCTGGTCAACCAGAGGTCTCACTCAACTGGAGTTTGGCTAATGTGATGCCCCTCTGAAAGAATATCTACAGGAATGACAGAAGGGAGGATCCAGGGAACTACAGACCTGTCAGGCTGACCTCAGTGCTGGAGAAGGTCATGGAACAACTCATCTGAGTGCCATCACACAGCATGTGGAGGGCAACCAGGGATTCAAGCCCAACCATGATGGGTTCATGCAAGGCAGGTTCTGCTTGATCAACCTGATCTCTTTCCATGACAGGGTGACCTATCCAGTGGATGAAGGAAAGGCTGTGGATGTTGTCTCCCTGGACCTTAGTAAAGCCTCTGATGCCAATCCTTGCAGCATTAGCATGAAGAAGCCTGGACAGGTGCACTGCTCAGTGGGTGAAAAACTGGCTGGATGGCTGGGCCCAGGGAGAGGTGGAGAATGGAATTACATCCAGCTGGGCAGAGGAGGTGCACCCAGGGCTCAGTGTTAGGGCAGTCCTGTTTAATATCTTTACTGATGATTTGGATGAGGGGTTTGAGGGTGCCCTCAATCACTTTGCAGAATTTCATTAAGGGAGTATGTTTGAAAGGATGAAAATTGGAGTGATATATGTGAAAGAAATCCCTAAATATCAACCTGCCAGTCATGTTTCCCTTTCTTTTTACAGGTGAAGCCACAGTTTGAAAGCCAGGCAAACATGAACTGTCCTGTCTTTTCAGCCATAATATATAGGACTCAGGTGGTTGCTGGGACAAACTACTTTATTAAGGTTTGTATATATTGTAGGAGGGAGTGTTTGGAATTAAATGATACAGGTGACTTACAGCAGAGTGGCTTACAGCTAGAAAGAGAAGCAAACATCATAGCAAACCATGTGATGTGAGTAATATAAGTGGGGACTACCTCCAAATGCATTTACAGTTTCTCTGTTTGGCACTGCTGTAAGCAGGAATATAAATATTATGAAACATGCCCTGTGCTTATTCAGATGTGACTGGTAAACTTCTTGGGATCATCCCCCTCAAGGACTATAGATTGCCTTCCCAACTCAAATGATTTAAACAAGTCATAACTGGTCTCCTGTTTCCTTTCAAGGCAAAGTAGTGTCTGTGTCCTTCAGTTGTGTTTGTTGGGATGAAATTGAAGTCAGGTTGAAAAACTGATGGAGAGATGGAGTCAATTTTGTAATGGAGTTCAAGTATCTCTGCTGACTAGTTTTGCATGCAAGCAGGTGTGTTGATGTTTTGGTTCTGCATCAGGTGCTGCAGAGGCACAGCCTGCCTGCTGGTTCTTTCTGTATTTTCAAAACCTCCTCTCTGCTGCAGAAGAATAGGTAATACATAATTTGGAGCCCTCTGATGGCACCATTCAGCCTCCACTGGAAGCCCTGGCTGATGTATGTGAGCAGCTTTCTGTGAAGTAGCACAGAAGAAATGGCTGGGTGTATTTTGCATCTGAAGGCCAGCATGCACTGCTGAGCAGCAAACTGCCCTTCTGGAGCAGAGCAGACATGGGCAGTGGCTGCTGTGTCTGAAACCCCACATGTGTGTGGACATGTGCCTGGCAGGATATGCTCCCTTGACATGGGAATTGGAAGAATTCTTTTGTTAGAGAAATTGGCCTGTAATATTTGAGGGAGAGTAATTCTGCAGAGGGACACTGTGAGCATTAGCTCCACACATCTCTTATTTAGTTGATCTCAGGAACAATAGATGATGCCAAACCTGCTTCTTTCCCAGGTGCTTCCTTAAAATAACTTTATTTGTGCTCTGTGGGCACCAGGGGATGGTACTGACAGACTGCCTATTATGTGGCCAGTCAGAGTCTCACCTACATGAATGATGTTTATCCTTCCCTTGCTCCCATGAGATGTGCTTTCACTTTGTGGACAAAGCATTGAGTAATGAAGAGTAACAATTTACAGGTACAGCCAGAAGTCAGGCCTGGTTGGATTTCTACACTTAGTGCCATCTTATGGCTGACCTATGCAATGTACAGTACTTGCCTGCTAAGCCTTGTGACCAAGTTACTCAGAAATGAAGACTGATGTGTTACTGAACTTGGAAGAAATCCATTTGTAACATTGAAAATGGATGATTTGTTTCCTCTTTCCCAATTTTACCAGCAATGGGAAATGGTGACTCATTTTAGCATTAACTGGAAGAAGCTCTGCCACAAGACTCAGTCTTTTTTATTTCCAACTCCTTCACATCACTGATATTTTACCAGGAGACTTAAAGCTGAGATGCAACCCAGACCAAGCATAGTGCCACACTGCAGCTACCAGACAGCACGCAAAGACCTCTTGGAGCCTAAGGCATTAGTTTCCACATGCCTTCAAGGGAGACTTAAGTGCCTGTTGTGCTTGGCTCTGTAAGAACGAAATTTTACAGCTTCCTACCAAGTCTTTATGTGATGACTTTTGGGAGTGGGGGGAAACATGATTTCTTTGAAAAGAAAAAGCAAAGATGTTCTTTCCATGTAAAGAATGTAAAGAACAGCCTTTTGTTTGAACCTGCTTTGAGCCCACGATCCTCACTTCCCCACTCTTTTGGTTTCTAGGTCCAAACTTCTGATGATGGATATGTCCACTTAAAGCTGTTTCAGAGTCTTCCTTATGAGAACCAAGGTCCCAGCCTTGTCGCTTTTCAGACTGGCAAAACCAGAGATGACCCTCTGACCTACTTCTGAGAGATGATGAGGTGCAGTGCCTCACCTCTGCAAGTCCTATGGGGGTTCTGCCCGTGACTGTAAATAAAGTTTGGAAAGCTATTGTCCATATTTTCCTTTTGCTGCTGATACATATGCAGAGGTCTTTCTTGTTATCTTTCATGCCAGTCACAAGATTAAAATAAAGTATTTCTAATTAAGACATAGAATAAACATAAGGTTATCTGGAATATAAAAAACACCCAAGGAAAAAAGCTGAGTAAGATAATAACCAATAGTGAAAACCAGTGAAAACACTAAAGTACCAGGCAGAGACCATCTCAAGTCAAAAGAAATGTTTATTATTATATACACAGAAATGCTTGTCCAGCTTAAGTTCCTTTCCAGGACTTTTCCATAGGACTGAGAACATAAGCAAGCTGGTTTGGTATTTTAAACTCACACACCCTCTAAGGGACATTACATGCTACTGCTGCAAGAGGATGAGCATGATTACCAAGGGAATGTTTGTTTCAAACTACTGTAAGCCTCTTTCTCTTCCTGGCAAAATTGCTTCAGCTCAAGTCTCTCATCAGGTCTTTGCCCATAAAATACAAAGTACAATTTAAATCTACACATATCTTCACAGCTGCAAAACAGTGCAGAAAAGACTGAGGCTTTCCTCTTGTTCCTTGCTGCAAATATATGAGTGCTGGTGTCACTCCCCTTCCGATTTCTAAGACCAAGGAAGTCCACAAGCAGGACTCAGGCACAGTATTCTGGTTAAGTTGCACTAAAGTCTAAGTTAAGCTGCAACAAAAGTTGGGTTTACATTAGTGCAGGTAATAGGAGAGCCCTGTGACTCTCAAATTGGGAGATTGCACAGGAAGGGAATGGCATAAAAGAAATTGATTTTTTTCCAGCATTATGTTAAAAAAATACACTTTTTTCTGCCTTTGCTGACACAGGAATCAACATTTTGCAGCCTGTAGAAAATGCACATAAGAACCCATTAGGGAAACACAGCAGAGGTTGCTAGAAATAAGCCAGCTCATCGTGCCTTGTCTTGCTGGCCTGGTAACTGTGGAGGCTCAGCTGCTCATTCTCATGGGGGAGGCTCTTGAACACCCGCAGGTGCATGAACTCCTCATTCCCAACATGGACCTGCAAAGCACGAAACCCAGTGAGATCCTCAGAGGGGGAGCAGCCTGCAGCAGGAGAGGTGGCAGAGGCTGGGCTGGTTTGAGGATGGAGCAGCAGACAGACAGTAAGAAAAAACACTGACTTGTTTTAAACTAGACTAGGAACCATGACTTTGCGAAAATACCACCTAATCTTCCCATGAAAATGGAGAAAAGAGGATCTTTCTATTTAACTTCCCAGGAAGAGGGGCTGGGAGGTGAATATTTGCAGTTTTTTAATGCACAGTTTTTTTCTTATTAAGCATCCTCCTCTAGTTAAGAAAGAAAAAAAAACCACCATTCCAAACATTATACACATTACTTTAAAAAAAACAACCCAGTTTCCTCTACCTTGATGAAGTAGTTTGTTCCAGCAACCAACTGAGTTTTAAACTCCACTGCAGTGAAGACATCAAAGGCTTTCCCTTCTTTTTCTTCTAGCTGAGCTTTTACCTTAAGGAAACAATAGATTCTTTAAGACTGATGCAAGATTCAAGTATTTAGGATTTAAGGCTTACAGGTGCTGAATTCCCAGAGACAGAGTTCCTGCTTTTCCAAGATATTAGAAGATCAAAATGAATCATGTTAAGTTTTGTGTGAAAGCAGGACCAGGAATCTTGGGAGGTGGCAAAGCTGAAACTGTGGTGGGAATCAGTCACTACAGGCTGACACTGAGTCTGGACAACACTCGATAGTTCTTTCAGCACAGAATCTATCTTTTCAAAATGCAAATCAGTGCTCAAGAAGTCAGAATAAACTGACCAATACCCTAGAGGGAGCCATGAACTCCTGAGATGCAGCTCTTCTCTCCCACATTTGGCCCTCTAGAGCATTGTGGCTATATGGAAAATTCTTGGTCAGGAAAGCAGATTTCAGCCTTTGTTTTGCAGGGCAAGATGAGTTAGTCTTGGAGTCCTTGCCTGCAAGTTCTTGCCTGCTCCAGGCTGTATCTCCTGCACTGCATCATTGTGTAGCCCTCCTTTCACTCCCAGGGCAGTAGTATTAGCAAGGAGTAGATTCTCCAGCTATATGGTGTACTTCTCCTTCCTAAAGTCAAGGGAAATAGATATATCTGCTCTGCCTAAATCCTACATGCTTCCTTGGGGAAAAAAAAGTGCCAACTCGCCACTGCTCAGGTGCTGTAGGTGAAGCAGGAACAGAAACAATTCCTGCAACAAGGTGTGTTCTCCCACCTCTCCTACACCTGGAACTCTGGTGCCTTTCCAGTGACTATCCTGTCCCTGGGACCTGTGTCCATGCTTTTCATCTTCTCTCAGAGGCCATACCTCTATACTTCCTCCAGGTTATGAACAGAATGTCACAAGCAAGATAATGATGTTTAGACACTTTTCTATTTTGTTTTTTGCCGTACAGAAATCCAAGCTGCATTCTAAGAAGCACTGAAGGGCACAGCCCCAGAAAGGAGCTGACCATGATTCAGTCCTACCTCCTCCCCTTCTCCTGAGTCAGAAGATGAAGCAAGTGGTTTCAGTTTTCATCTGAAACTAGTAGAGCTACTTTTACAAATTTTAAGCAGCAGGGCAGACATAAGTGTCCCTCTGACCCTATCCTGTCCTGTGCTCCTTTAGCAATCCTAGGCACTGTGCAACTTTGGTTTCTGAGGTCTGTAAATCACCCCAGCTCAGCACAATTTGTATTTCCACCACTGGCCCTGCATGCAGACAGCTCAGAGTCCTGCAGCTGCAAGCTTGTCAGGGTGTTATCACTTGTGGCACTGAGTCACCCCAGCATGTGACTAACAAGCATCCTGAGTCAGCGTGAGGAGGGAAATCCCAGACAGAAATACTCTCCCAAAGACCTGGTATCAGCTCTACCTGCCATTTCTTGATCTCAGTCTGGATCAGGGAATCCTGGAAGACAGGAGCCAGCACTGTGTCCTGGTGGTACCAAAGTTAATGGCATACTGGGCTGTGTCAGCAGGAGCCTAGCCAGAAGACGGGCAAGTGATTTTTGCTGTTAACTTGGCCCTTGTTAGAAAATGTGGAATACTGTGTCCAGTTCTGGGTCCCCAGTAAAAGACAGACACCAATAATCTGTAGTGAGCTCACTACATTAAGTGAGAGTGAAGGGCTGCCAGGAGCACTCCATGAGCACACCAGGATGGATGGAGCACTTGTGCTGTAAGAAGAAAAAGAACTTGCTCAACCCAGGGAAGAGAAGGCTTTGAGGAGAACTTTCCAGTACCTACAAGAAGCCAGGCTCTTTCTAGGGAGGTGATGGCACAATGAGAATGAGACACAATGGTTTTAAACTGAAACTGGAGGTTCAGACTGGATATAAGGAGAAACATTTCCCCTGAGGACACTCCTGCACTACAGCAGGAGTGTTCAGAGAATCTGCAGAATTTCCATCCTTGGAAGTTTTCAAGATCTGACAGGACAAAGTTCTGAGCAGCCTGAGGATGCTGACTCTGTGCTCAGGCAGGAGGTGCAGTCCCTTCCCACCCAAACAATCCATGATTCAATCATGGGGCTGGAAATGATCATGCTCTGTTTGTCATGCACTCCCAGAGCAGTTAACTGAAAAGCAGATGGTTCAGAATCACCCTGTATAAGCTCTGCCACAGTTACAGTGAGAAGCCAAAGCTGAACAGGCCTGGGTGGAAATCCTTGCTGTGAGGAGGCTGTTCCTATGGGATTCCTAAGTTGCCAGAGGAAGCTGTCCTGCCCTATGTGACACTATACCTGCTCTGGGTCACAAAACTGAACAACATTCAGCCATCACAAGGATTCTTACGAAACTGTAAAATGAAGGCAAGAACTGGAAAAGCAGGAACAGGGAATATGTTTATGGCAAGCAAAATGGCAGAGTCTAATAAATCTCCACAAAGATCTGACTTTAAGCAAATAAAACGATTTGAGGAGTCTACCTTAATTTAACAAAACTAATGTTTTCTCCAGCAGTGTCCAGATGAGTGCATGGACAAGTTCCAGGTTTGAGTTTTCCCACCTGTATTTCATTCAAGTAATTTAAACTACCAGTCAAAATAAGCTGGTCAAACTTTGAAGTATTTATGTGACTTAAATGAAAATACAAGATATCTAGTTAATTCTGTTCATTTCTGTATCCAACGGGTTTCATTTTCATTCTCCTTATTCTGGGATTTTGTATTTCTACTGCCGTCTGCCACAGAACAGAAAGTCAGGATCATGTGCAATGTTAATTGCGTAATTGCATTACCTTTAACATGGCATATAGGCCTTTTCAGGTCAAAGTAATACTTGTGACTCTCTTAGCAATTCTCAATCATTTGCTTATTACTGCAAACTGAGGCTGGTGCTTAGGAGGACTAAGGTGCTGAGGATGGTGCACATCTCTCGCTTTTTTTTAGAACACAGAATCATCAGACTTTACAAGCTAAATGCTAATTTCAGTGACTGCTGCAGCTTGGGGAACAAACCTGGGCAATGACAGTGTCAGAAGCTGGACCGCATCCTTCGTCTTTGCTCTGTAACTTACCTCATCCTAGCCAACAAAGCCAAAAAGTAGAAGGAACTTGAGCTTCCATGACAATAAGAACATGTGCTTTGAAAGATCTTAGTTGCACACTGGCATTTTTAGAGTAAAAGCATGTGTTCCAATAACACGACCAGTAATCTAAGGTACTGTAGGTAGTATCAGGATTTGGAGCTAGCAGTGGTTGGAGCTGAATTCTGTGTTGGGGAAAAGCAGAAGTAGCAAAGAAGCTTTCTTACTTATTCCCCATTCTGCCCCCTCAAAAAAAACCCCAAAAAACCAAACCCAAAAAACAAACCCCAAAGAAACCAAAACCCAACTAAACAAAAAAACCGAATCAAAAACCTCAAGCCAACCAAAACCCAAACCCCAATGTGTGCACAAGGCTCAGGCCTTGTAGGAAGCGCTGGAGCTCGTTCCCCGAGCCCAATGGTCCTGTCGGGGCCGGGCCGTGCGTGGGCTCCCGGGGGTCGCAGCACATCCCCCGCCCTGCTGGGGTCAGCGCTGGCTCCATCCCAGCTCTCCCCACCGCCCCTCTGGAGTCAACAGAGCCACGCTAGGGGGGCACAGGGAAGGCGAGTTCCGGGAGCCGGGGCCGCTCCGTGCATTCCCCACTCCTTCCGCCTTCTGCACTAGGGGCGGGGGGCTATGTCTCGGCGCTCGGCCGCGCAGAGCAATGGCCGAGCACACCCTGGGCCCTCGGACAGGGCCCGCACGGGCCCTTCCCCCGCCCGCGGAACCCTCCCGGGCCGCGCCCCGGCCCCTCACCTGCTCCGCGATCTGCTGCGTCTCGTCGGTGGCGGGCTTGGCCNGACCAGCGCTGCCCGCGCTTGGCGGGGACATCGCGGCCCGAAGGCCGATTGAAGACAAAAACATCCCAAAGCGACACTCGCAGGGAAAGCTGCCGGCAGAATTTATTTTGCGCCCTGGACAGCGGCCTGGCAGCCGCTCCTCAGCGAGCGGCGCCTCCGTGACAGCCCCGCTTGAGGATAGGGCTTCCCTCAGCCCCGGCGTTTTCCCTTCCTGTGTGTCACCTTTCCCAGCGCTGGCATGTTCGCTTCAGCTGCATGGAAAGCTCCATCTCCAGACTCCCTCGCTCACCACATTCATCATTCCCTCTCCCAGGCTGATTGTGCCGCTCCTCAGCCAGCAAACTGAAGGCGGTGGTGAATTATCCAGCCTCTGGGAAATCCCTGGGGAGATTTCAGTCTGAATGTTCACGTCTCCACAATTTAAACATCCAGACTCCTTGGAAAAACAAAAACAAACACCTACCTTCCTCCTCCCACTTTGCAGCATCCCTTGGTAAAGTTGGTCAATGTAAACCTAAATTTAACAACTGCAGGTATCGCAAACTGAACAAAGCTCATGCACTGACAGGGGGGACACTGTGAGGAGCCTGAAATATAACGGGGAAGGTTTTCTTTCCTCTGGTATCATCTATAAAGAAGTTCTCTGCTGGGGTTTCGGGTAGGCAGAGCTCTGCCAAGTTTGTGAGGAAACTGGGGATGAAGGGTTGGGCTCTTCATTGGGATGGTTCCCAAGTTTTCCAGTGGAAATCCCACCAGAAACATGATACACTCTGTTGTTACTTCAGTACTGGATGGTTCAGGAAACCCCACACTGGGGCATGCTTTCCAGTGGGTTTTGAGCCATGGTGGGTGGGACGAGGCAGCCGTTCATGTGGACATCTTTGGTAGGAAATGTCAGTGGAGGTTCTCAGGCTCGTGCTTTCAACAGAAGAATGTTCCCCAGTGTGTCTTCATCAGTATTGTTATAATAGAAATTGACAGGCTTTTGGGCAGGTGCCTGACCAAGCCTTCTCTTCTCCTACACTTGGCAGGATGAGAACCTATCCCCATCCCTGTGCATGGGAAAAAGGGTTTGGTTACAAAGGACCTTCCCAAAGGGGTCCTTTTTTACTGAACTTCCCTTGTGTCCAGGCGTGTGTCACTGCTATCAGCTGCAGCAGCAGCTCTCACACAGCATCAGAGCTGGAGGCTTAGGTCTCCAAATACGAGAGCACGGAGGGTGAATGGAGCTTCTCCAGCAAATACAGCACAGTTGGCCATGTTAAAAAATGATTGCAGGTCTTGGAGACTCATTGTGTGCCAAGGTATAAATTCCTTTTAAGTAAATGTAAAGAGTGGAAAACACTCAAGGAATGAAAAGCACCCAAATGTCAATATTATCTACTGTATACACAGCTAGTGAATATTGCTCTCCAAACAAGACAGCTGATGATGACTTTCTGTTTCTTAGACTGCGTGTGTTTGTTAACAGTCTTTGGTTTGTAAATTGCATCATTTTCATTTCACTCATTGAAGTTTTACGTGTTTCAATGCGGTCAGCTTCACTTCAGGGGGTACTGATCTGGGTTTGCTCCAATAGGAATGATTCACTACCACTAAAACTATTTGGCTATTGGGATTTTTGGAAGTATAAACCATAACCAAAATGCTTTATTTAGCCCTTTCTGCCATCTAGTGCTCAGCCCTATTTGTGCAGTTAGACTCAGGAGATCTCAGGGCTCAATTCTGTACCATAAATTGAGCCCACATGCCACAGCCAGCAGCCTGGGGAAGGGACCTGGGTTTCAGAACAAGTGAGCAACTCTTGCTGGGTCTAGGGGTAGAAAGAAGGTGGTTTCCAAAATTGGGGCTAGAAGGATTTATCTTTTCAAACTCACTCTTTTTTGTACACCCCCCCTCCCCAAACCCCCAACCATCTTTTAATCAAATATTGTCATTTGCAAGCCTTACAGCTATAGTTTGATTGGTTCTTATGTGGTATAATTAAAATTTGAGCCCACTCCAAGTGGGATATAACAGATCAACAAAAGGGTTAACTTCTCTGAACACTTTGCTTCTTGGGGTTTCGGACTTCCACTTTGCTCTCCTAAGTCAAAACATCTCTTCCTTGTCAACAAGCGGAGGTGGCAAAACAACGTTTTTATGCAGTAATGTCACCTGTAAGTTTTATTTGCCTGCCCTGGCAAAAGAACAACCAAGCAAAAACAGTAACAAGAGAATTGTGGTGTTTTCCCCAATGCATTCGAACACAGTCTTTTTGTCTCTGCTCACACTGAGCTGCAGGCCCATCTACCTTTCCATAGAGGTCTAGACTACCTTCGTGCTTAATGCGGGAGGGTACTGACATCTTCCTGACACATGCTTGTTCTTGCATGGGGAATCTGGGAAGAGGGAAATAAATTCTGCAATGTAACCCTAGCCCCTCCTGCCAGGCTGTACAGGGGTGCATTTTCTCTCATCAGGCTGCCACAAATCTCTCTTCTAATGACTCTCTTCAACTTTTCCAGCATGAATCAAAAAGAACCAGGCATGCCTTGCAAAAACAGGGGCACTTATGTCTGCTTTAGGAAGAGTGGGACAAGAGTAATGAAGTTCATCTATGCTTTCTGCTGAAGTCTTTACTGTTTTTCTTTAGGTACGGTCCACCATTCTTGTGCTAGGTGCCCTCTTTTCAAAATGGGAAATAACCTAGTAGGTGGTCTGTAGGCACCAAGCTATATCCAGTTCATCCATTTGTCTATATGTGTGTCCAAGAACCCAGGCCTGAGTGTCTTTCTCACCCAGTCATCTACCAGCACACACACTTCAGATATTCACCTGCTCCGTCAATCCTATTGCCACAGCTGGGAGCTCCTCCTCCATCCCTAACTCCTCCATTTCTCCTTGTTTCATTTGCTGTGTCAGGCCCACCAGTGCCGCCAGGACTGGCGCAATGCTCCGCGTAGGTGTGAGGCAGATTAATATGGCAAAGCACAACACTGACTATGGTGTGAAAGGGTTAGCCATGTATGCCTTGTGGGATAGTACAGCAGCAACACTTGGTTAAGCATACAACTACTAGCGACATTATCAATCAGGGATACATCTCATTGTGCTCTCGCAACATTCTCCAGGAGGGATTTACAAGCTGTTCTCCCCCTCCACCAAAGCAGGCAGGCCAGAGGTAAAGCTACTCCAGCTGGAGGAAACCAGTAGGAACCTAAGTAGCTTGGTCTAGTGCAATGGAGTCTGTGGAGAGTATTGTCCAACATTTTCTGTTGGGCAGAAAGGAGAGACTGGGACATTACTAAATATAAATAGCAGGGCGCTCTGTCACATTAAATACTTTACATGTTCATACCCTTGTCTGTACACAGCATGCAGGATGTTGGGGGCTTTTTTATTTTCCCCATGACTGTGCTTTCCTGAAGTGAAACCGTGTACCTTGCTTTTGTAGAGCTGAGAGTCCTGATGCACATGGTTACAGATCACATATACTGGATAAAGAGGGAATATTATACATAGTGGGAAAGAGGAATATTATACATAAATGTAAAAGCAGGGTATAGTGGAATTGCCTAGTGCCTCCCATAGTCAGCTGAGTTGCAGTCTGGCAGGAAAAGCTCACGGAGGCAAGGCAGCATGCAGACTTCTGCTTAAGCCCCACCAGAGGCGATCTTCACTTGTCCTTCTGAGATGTCCTGGTTTCAATAAAGCAAATGCAAATTCAATCCAAGGCTCCCCAGACACAGTCCTTCCTCTGGAGGCACATGTGTTACCCTGCCAGCGCTAACATTAAGGTGTGGTGGGACTGTGTCACAGCGGTGTGTCTTTGTTGCCTTTCCCATTCAGAAGCAAGAGGTGAGCAAGTTCCTCTTGGGGATGGTGTACTTTTCACAATCTTCTTTTGTTAGGAATGTACCGTGTTCTCTGTGACAGAGCCACCTCCAGTGCCTATAAAATTTCGGGAGTTAGCCGATGGCAGGGAAGGCTCCACCTCAGGGCTTGGTACTTCTTCTTTGTTGTCTCCCACCACTGACTCCTGTGAGCTGGTCTCTGGGCTGGAAGCTGCCTGGAATCCAGGCTCAGCCCCTAGGGGCTCATTGATCTGCAGGGGAAGCAGGGCCCGGTGCCGCATCAGGCTGTCGTCGCTGTTCTGGGCCTCCAGCGAGTTCCTGCGCTTGGCGTTCCTGTTGGCCATGGCGTTCTTCTGTGGCTCCTCAAAGCTCAGTGACAGGGTCACTGTGCCACTCCCAAAGCTGACTTTTTGCTTGCACCCACGCTGCTGCTGGCGCTGTCGCTCGGCACAGGCTGGTAGAGGAAAAGGGTCCTCATGGTTGCTCTTGCTGCTGATGGAGGAGGAAGGGGTGGAGCCAGTGGAGCCCCCCAGGCTGTTGGAGCGCTTGCGGGACACGTTGCTCCGTCTCAGCGTAGCCCTGGCAGCCACTTTGAAAGCGTGGGCAGCTGTGCTGCAGCGCACCTCCTCGATTGTGTTGCGGGAGGGCTTGAAGAGGATGATGTAGACTTTGTTGAAGAAGATGCAGGCCAGAAGCCCAAAGCTGGCAGCCAGTATTGCAATCACCTCCACAGCAGACACAAACTTGCCGTATGTGCTGGCGTAAGCAGGGATGAAGGAGATCCACACAATGAAGAATATCAGCATGCTGAAGGTGATGAACTTGGCCTCGTTAAAATTCTCAGGCAGCTTTCGAGACTTGAAGGCGAAGAAGAAACAGATGGCCGCCAGTAGGCAGGTGTAGCCAATGAGGAAGCCGAGGGCCATTAGGGAGCCTTCATGGCAGGTGATGAAGATGATCTCATCCTCCAGTTCATGGTTTCGGTAACTGGATGGTGGGGCCGTATAGAGCCAAATCACACAAATGACAATCTGCACAAACGTGCACAAGAAGACCAGGAGGAATTGAAGGTTGAGGCCCCACCACTTTCGGTGGAGACTCGTGGGGATCTTTGCCTCAAAGACAAGCAGGACACGGTTGGTTTTCACCAGGATGCAGGAGATGCAGAGGACAAAGCTGATGCCAAAAGCTGGCTGTCGCAGACGGCAAGTCCAATTCTGGGGCTCACCAATGAAGAACAATGAGCTGGAGAAGCAGCATAGCAAGGAAAAGAGAAGGAGGTAGGATAGCTCCCGGTTTGTGGCCTTGACGATGGGTGTGTTGCGAAATTTGGTGAAGACTCCCAGAACAAAAGAAGTCAGGAAAATTCCAAGCACAGCAAAGAGAGTCAGAGCAATCCCAAAGGGCTCAGTCCAGGCCAGAAACTCTATCTGCTTGGGGATGCAGGACGTGTGGTTCTCATTGGACCAGTAATCCTCAGGGCACTTGTCACAGGCACTTGCATCTGAAAAAGAAGTGATAAGGAGAGGGAAGGTTTGTCAGAATGAGAGGCTAAAATGTGGGATGACATATATGGCAGCTGTGCACCAGCCTTGATCTTAAACACACGGAGTGTTCCACTCCTATGTCTGCAGATCCCCAGAGTCATATATTGATGTCTGAGTTTCTGACACTGAAACAACCAACCTCCCATGTGCTATAGTGCAAACCACAAAGTATGCTTGGTTCTGGCTTAAAAGAAGTTCTGCCTCTGCACTCCTGTTTTTTGTAATCCTTTTCTTGGCAAAACTTTGCAAATTTTGATTGCTGTCAGCTCCTATGCAGGCTCTGGTTTTCCTTCTTCCTTGTTCCTTCACTTTTATCTTCTACTTCTGTCTGTCTTCATACCTCTCACACTTTTATCATCATTTGAATATCCTGCATTTTTCTATTACAGAGAAAATTAAAAACGTGCTTGCCTCCTTAAAGGCTTTTGAGAGCCTATTTCATATTCCATGGAGGCAAGTCTTAGTGTTTAAATTGCTCTTCCCTGAAGGCAGGCAGTGCCCTTGACTCCCAGCACATTCTCATTTCATGTTGGAATGCCAGGGGAAGATGTGTCTTAATGATATCGCTCTCCCTATACCCAGCATATGTCCCACTAACACTTGCAAAGGGAAAATTGGTGCCTCCATCTCCTTGCTCTACATCAAAGTAGTTGTGCCTGCTGTGAGGACATGGTCATGCCAGTGGCTGGCATGATCAAAAAGCAAGGACCTGCTGCTTCTGCTCTTCTTCTTTGATTCAAATGGGTCTCGTTCTCCAGCAGGGAGGGTCATGACTCCTTTGATGGCAGCAGAAAGGAGCTGAGAGCAGAGAGTTGAAGGTCTCAACTTCTGCTTTTGGGATCTCAGCAGGATAGCAAGGGGCTGCAGCGAGTTCACAAACCCCTTTAACAGCAAGCACCCTCTGAGCTTTGCACTTGAGCACAGACACAGCCTCTGACCATAGCTTCCGGAGCAGAGATGGATGCTAACGGGAAAGCCAAGAATGCAGAGCTAACAAGGGCAAAGGTTTCCAAGCTCTCTTGGTCTTGAGGTGTGGTTGGAGAGAGCAGGTACTGATATGAGCTGATATGGTACTTCTTTCCTAAGGACTTTCTGCCTCACCTAAGATGTTAATTTGAAAACCTGGCACTAGATGCAAAAGCTCAGTCAGAAGCTCTCATCACCAGGTCATTTCATTTACTTCCATTCAGCCAATAATTTTTATTTTTATTGTGCCTTTTACCTGGAAGCTCATTGCAAACTGCAAGCTGCAGACAAAGCAAAGCTAATTTTGTGTAGCAGGGAATCCAGCTGCCTCTGCCAGAGACAGGGACAGCTATTTAGCACTACTCCTAAAGATGTGCTTTCACTGCTGTCCCTTGGTGGCTTAGAGACTGTTCTGTCCCTGAAGCAAGCAAGCCAGGTCTCCCTCCTCCTACAAGGCTGTTCATTCTTGCCCTGTCCTTTGTGTTGATAACACTAGAGGGCATGCAGCTTCTCCTTCTAGTTGGAAACTCAGCCTCCCAAGAGCTTGTTTTCAGGAACTCCAAAGACCTGATCCAACTCGCTCTGTGGTCGCACAAGTACCAGCACTGCTCCCAGACAAGGGGTGGGAGCAAACAGCTGGGAAAGGACAGATTGCTTCCTTTGGTAGCATCACTGTCTCAGCTGGATGAAACTGGTTGTAAAACTGCTCTCTATGCCTATAAAACTGGCAAACACAGGAAATTAAGACCATTACTGTCAGCTGAAATTGCAGCAGGAAACTGTAGAGGAAGAAGACAGTTGCCACCTCAGCTCCATAAATTTCACCTCCACACTAGAGCTAGCTCCCAAAATTATGTGAAAGACACCAGAAGACCCCTATTACACATGACCAGAATTGCTTCTATTCTGTCTGAAAATGCTGCTTTCAAGCATCCTGTAGTACTATATGGTCCTGTTAAAAAAGTATCATTCCTGTCTGACAGGACACAAATTAGATTGTCCCAAAGAACACTTGTTCAGTTTTGCAAGCAGTTTACTCAATTGTTCATCTCGAGCAAGGTCTGCAGTGTTTGCTGGGACTAGTGCATTGGATAGGGTGTGAGGATGGCCCAACTGCCCTACAGTGTGAAGAGGACTGATATCCTGATAGAATTTACTTGCCTTTGTTACCCTGGGGATGCTCAACACGGAGGGAGCATTAGTGGTGTTGGAAATTCAAAATTTTTCAACCATTTCTAAAACTGAGGCTACCTTTTCTGTCTACTGCAGAACCTGATCCAAGCTACCACTAAAACAAATGAAAAGCATGTCCATGGGTGCTCGGTACTATCCACAGATTCTGATCTTTTGCAGTGCCAGTGGTCAATAGAACCTGTAGTTGGTGAGTCCATAAAGGGTAATATTACTCTCTGCTTGTGAAATTTGGGATGTAATGGATTTTATTTCTTTGTAAAGCATGAAATAAAACCTTGGCAACATGAGGAAAAGACAGAAGCAGACTACAGAATTTAGGATGGGGAATATCTCCCTCCTCCAGGTTTTTGGAGGAAGAAAAGCTGCTGCTACAGTGCAATAGACTTTGCTTGTGGCTGCCTGAGAGGCTTTCTATACACAGGTTGTTTTTCAAGTTCTCTGTCCTAATTTTCCTAATGCAGAGCAGAAGGGACAAGCAGGTTTAGCAGTAGACAGGACCTGAGGATCACAGGACTCAGCTCCTGTAAGCTTTTCAGAAGTCCCTCAGACTTTCTGTGAAGCCTCCTGGCAAGGCAGGCACCAGCCCAGCACTGCAGGGAAGCGATTTCAGCACAACTGCGGGTGATGCCCAGAGGGCACCGCCCTCGACAAGGCCCAGAGCAGTTCTGTGGGTGTTACCTGTCTCGTCACTGTACTCCCCGTCGGGGCAGTCCACGCACTCGAAGCAGCAGGTGGGCTCCCCCTCAATGATGCCCTTCCTCGTGCCTGGCAGGCAGTCCCTGCTGCAGTTGGAGAAAGGCACCTGCAAGAAAAGAGCCCGAGCAGATTAATGGGGCCAGTGCCTTTCTGTGGCAAGACCTTGGGCTTCCCCCAAGGGTGTTATTGCTTTGTTGGCAGGCTGGATGAAGAGTCTCAAATGCTCACCTCTTCCCCACACAGAACAGGTACATTTTGCACAAAAGTCCTTCCCCAACCCACTGCAGTGGGATTTCTTTGAAGGAACATATCAAGGGATGGTAAAGAACATCAGCAGACCTGTGTAATCTGTACTGTGTTGTGGGCATTGCAAACTGGAATGTGACCATGATATACATAACCCAAACAGTCATTAGATGGTTAAAAGAAAAGACAATCAGTCTCTACTTGCAGGAATTTGAGTCAACCTTGGAGATGATGATGGGCTCTGGCTTCTGATCCCCAATCCCATATATTGCATATTGTCTGCTAACAGTTTATGGGAATTAAAATGGTTTTCTGAAACTCACTTCTTCTTCAGGAACACTGAGCATGTAAAGATGCAAATCAGTAGTGCTATACAGATCCAAAGGTTTCCAGACCTCTACTGATGTAAATGATGTCACCTTTTGGCTGTGCATTTATGCTGTGCCTGAGCCCACCCGAGCATTGTCGTGTCCTGGCAGCAAGTGGTTGTATGGGCACACTCACTGCATGCCTGAAGTACACTGACACATGGACTTCAGCATGATAAATGGAAGCCTGGGCCTTCGTCACACAGTCATGACCTGAGGCTGAGCTCACCTTTTCCCAGATAAATTAAGGAAAGACAGCTGACAAAGAGCACAGCTTTCTCAGCTCAGGAGAGTTAAACCTGCAATTTCCACTGCTAGCAAAGTGCCATGATCCATACATACTTAAGGGTTGTTCTGTTTGGAAGCCTCCATTCATGCTTTTGGAAGTTTGATGCTAGTTTACCCAAGTGCTGCCAACCAGGAACCTCCTGTGCTGATGCACTTACACAATGAGTCCTAGGTATGGTTTGGAGGCTGTCTGCATGCAGGCATCAACCTCAGCCCCAGGGGAAGCAAGCCCTCAGTAATGGCAACTCCTATGCAGAGATGACCACTCCGTGGCTGAGGTGAGGGTAGTCTCTGTTGTCTATCACTCTGAAGTGTAGCTGCAGCACAGTTTGGAAACGCTGTTCCTAAGATGTTCATCATGATTACATCATTGATTGGACAGACACATACCCAGGGCAAATCCCTGCAGCTCCCCACTTAAAGCATTCTTTGCTGTTAGTGCCTATTGCTATTAGCACAGTGTTCCTATTCCTTGGGACAGTCTTTGAGCAGACAGCACATCCATCAAGAGGACTTCATCAGTCTAGGCTGTCTTTGCCTAGGCTGCCAACAGTGATTTTGAAGAGGGCTGAATCAAAGGCCTGGCTCAAGTCACACACTGCTTCCCCATTATCTACTAAGCTGATTTAGCTTCCAAGGAGGAAAATTGAATTGGTTTGGCATGATTTTATCTTCACAAATACATGTTGGCCTGTTCTTATCAGTTTATTATCCTTTAAGTGTTTATAAACTGTTTAATTTTTTTTATCAAGTCTTTTAGGTTACTGAAGCTGAACTCAGTTGTGTGTAATTCCCTTGGCTCTCCTATAACTGCTTTAAAAACAGGTATTACGATTACTCTAATCCTTTGAGACATCACGCATCCTCCACATTTCTCAAAGATGAATTGCTAGTACTTTTGTGATTGCTTTGGCTGAATTCTTAAGTATTCTGTGGGGAATTTCATCAAGTTCTGCCAAAATGAATCTATCTATCTTACCTACTCTTTAACTCATTCTTTTGCAAGTCTTCCCAATCCTTGGAGTTCCTGTGTTAAAATTACCTAGGTTTTAACTTTTGTTGGGGATGACAAGAGGCACAGTGAGTGAAGTACTGGCTACTCGTTTTGAACAGAGCCTTTTATCTGAAAGAAATTAGAAGTCTATAAACTGAAAAAAAAGGCTGCAGCAGACATAAAGATCACAAACCCCTCCACTGCACAAAATTTACATGCCCTGGGATTACACTCAGCGACATCCTGTTGCCTTTTTAAGAGTTTAGAACAGAGAATGAAGTTAAATATTTCATGGCTAGAGAAATTTAGACCAAGAGAACTCAGTTATTCAGTTTAAGTAAAAACCAGTAAATTCTAACTGTTGGAAAAATTGCAAGTTGCATTTTCAACAATCAGAAGGAGGGATTAGAATATAATGGTTTTTTAAGTTCCACTTGTAGTTTGTGCTTAGAGACTCCAGATGGGCTTAGAAAAGCTCTGAGCTCAGTATTTCTGTGGTAGTAGGCTCTGTTCAATTCAGAACTCTCTCTCTCCTCCTTCAGAACTCTCTGGACTTGAACCACAAGTGAAGCTGGAGTGAAGGCAAAGCTGAACTGATGCCATAACTGTTCTGGGCAAGTGTAGCTAAGGCAGAAGTATTACCTGATCTGCCAGGCAATGTGAATGATCACCTGGAAGTGAATTGCCTTGTTCATTAATCAGGTGCTGGTTTAACACATTTAAACATCGCAGCAGGGCCTGGCAGTGACATTTCTGAGCTAATACTCTGCTCCCTGTGTCAATTTCCAGACCACAAACCATATGCCCACTCTGTATTCCCTCTGGGAGTCAGAGTTTCTGCCTAGCTGGCTGCTGCCAGCTATGACTGCTGTTCATCTGGCTCTTGTCTGGAGATGCCTGCACCATGTTTCCAGCATGTGGGTCAGACACAGCCTGGCTGCTAGTGACAATAATTATGCTGAAAATATTTAACATATGCAAGACAGTGGAGAAGGACTTAGGCCAGGCTGAAGTCAATTGATACATCTTGAGATCACTACTTCTGAGACTGCAGAAGCACCCTCAAGGGAAATACAAAGGAAGGTAGCAGGTACTGGCATCTTCCACTATTTCCATGTCCAAGTTAACCCAGGCAGATTGACAGGGCTTGTTCTGTTGGTTTGCAAGGCAAGTGTGTGAGGAAGGCTCTGGGACTTGGTGGGTGAAGGCAGCAGAAAGAGTTGCAAATATAACTAAGAGCAAGAAGAGACACTTCTTGATACAGAGATAATGAGAGTGAAAGAGATGGCTCTTTTCAGCAATAAAACTACTGAGCTCAGGAAAACTTGATTTAGTCAACAAGCAGACTTGGGTAATTAATTCTCATCCCTGTTGAAATAGTGCTATAAAATTCTCGTCTATCTGCTTGGGCCAGGAAAAAAAGACATAATTTAAAACATTAACACCGAGGGTCATCAAATGTACAGGAGGGGAGGAGATGATATCTGTTATTTCAGTGTATAAGTAGGGTATGAAAGACTATGGTGGAGACTGTGTATACAGTAAGGTGAATGGATCTTTTAATGAGACGTGGAGCCATAATATGAGGAGTCTGCAGGGCTAGGTCAAATTTCAGCTTGTGGAAATCTGGAAAACATTGCTGTGAGGATTTAAGCACTTACCTCCTTAGAGAATCCACCCCATAGGATCTTGTTTTCATTGATAAAAAGCCTCTCCCCTTTCTTGGCGTAAACGTTGTAGTGCCCAACTTCTTCAAAGATGACTGAGCCATCCTCCGGAGAGAGATGCCAATTGATTATTGAGTAATTTCCTACCAGGTCCCCAAACTCATCAAAATCCACTTGCTCCCCCATGTTATTGGTGAAATTTAAGTGTCGCAGATGCTTGAGAACCTAGAGAGAGACAGAGAAACACTGTGAATGCCTGTGTGTTACAACCCTACAGCAGCACACATCTGCTACAAGGACAGAACCAGGAAGAATCACTTTACTACAGACCTTAACCTCTTCAAATCTTTTAATCGCAGCAGTAGGAGGCTTTCTATCACATGAACACACAGAGCCTGTACAATCCTTGTAGACAACACAAGGTATCACAGCCCTCAGAGTGGTAGGCAACCCATCTGTAGCACTCACTGATGCTCTCCCATCATCCACTTAGCATTCCTCTTTGGTTCTCTGAGTCACCTCTGCAAGCCCAGAGCTCTTTGTTAGGGCCAGAGAAGTGGCAGCAGCCTCTGCTGTGTTTCAGTCACCCATGAATCGTTCCCACCCTGTTCTTGCAACCACTGGACAAATGCTCTCAGCTGGTATCTCTAGTCTCTGAATGATCAATCACCCAGAAACAGGAGTGCTTGAGAAACAGCTCAGATTTGACTCTGGATTGAAAAGTCCATGCAGTCCAAGTGCAAGTCAATGCACTTCAGTAAGAAAATCCCATCAAATCAAGCTCATGTGCCCTTCAGCAGATCTGGAGAAATCTTATCACTTTTTTTGGCCTCTTTCTCATGGTTGCATAGTTGAAAGTAATCACACTCTGCCTGTTTTCAGGAGTTCTTCCCTGCAATTTTCACCACATGCCTTTAAGTGTCATATAGAATCATAAAATCATTAAGGCTGAAATTAAGGCTCCAAGATCATCAAGTCCAACCATTAACCCAGCACTGCTGTATTCATCACTGAACATGTCCCTAGGTGCCATCTCCATGCATTTTTTGAATACTTCCAGGAACGATGATTGCACCACTTTCCTTGACAGCCTATTCCAATGCCTGATCACCCTTTCAGTGCAGACTTTTTTCCTAATATTCAATCTAAGCCTTCTCTGGCATAACTTAAGGCCATTTCCTGTCATCATGTCACTTGTTACCTGTGAGAAAAGACCAAACCCCTCCTTGCCACAATCTCCTTTTAGGGAGTTATAGAGAGTGATAAGGTCCCTCTAAGCCTCCTTTTCACCAGCTAAACAGGCCCCGCCTTCCCTCAGCCACTCCTCATCAGACTTGTTTTCCAGAGCCTCCACCAGCTCTGTTGCCCTTCTCTGGACATCCTCCAGTACCTCAATGTCCATCTTGTAGTGAAGGGTCCAGAACTGGACACAGCACTCAAGGTGTGGCCTCACCAGTTCTGTGTACAGAGGGACAATCCCTGCCCTGGTCTTGCTGGCCACACTATTGCTGATACAGGCCAGGTGTCACTGGCCTTCTTGGCCACCTGGGCACAGCTGGCTCATGTTCAGCTGGCTCTCAATCAGTGTGCTGCATGTCCCTAATCCCAGGGGGGAGAGGGGGACAGACTGGGCTTACAGGCAACTGTGACAGCTTGTAAGCCCAGTCTGTCCCCCTCTCTCCCCATCTTTCTCTCACCTGTGGGTGCCCAAACATACAACTCTGGATTGCAAAATGTAAGAGAAACCAAAACGAAATCAATTTGCCTGGGCAGGCAGAGCCCTCCTCACCCCACAGACAAAACAGACAATATTGTTTTAATGAATCCTTTTCACCTGGAAACACAGGGACAGGGGAACAGATTCACTTCATTAATTCCTGTCAGTTTTGCTAAATTGTCTCATTTTTTGCTGTTTCCTTTTGGGATCCTCCTATCTCAAGCTAAAATCCCCAGAGCCACAGATACCCTCCTCTCACTGCCTGTATCACTGCCAGTCTGAGAGAGTCTGGAAAAATCATTGTAATACTACACAGGATGTGGTCAACAATACCTTTTCAGCTTGTGTGATGCTGATGGAAGGATATAAAAATATTGCCACAGTATTCAGTCTTTGAATATTGGGTGAGACAGAGAAGGCATTATTTTTTTCTGTCTTTCTCATCTCTGTTTCCCCTCTTCTGCAGACCAGCTCACCCATAAGATGTGCAGCTGGAATGCTCTCACTGAACAGCCAGGACCTGTCCTTGGAAGATCTCACCCTGTGATGGACACAGCAAAAGAAGGTGCTCTCCACTGGCACTTTGCTGTGGAGAGCTGGGGCATTGACTGCTGTGCTAAGGAAATAGGAGCCTGCTCCCCTCTCATTCCCCTCATTCCCTTGGAGTACACAGGCAGATGCTACTTGCCCAGCTCCATCAGGGGACAGTGAGAACAGAGCAGAAGCAGTTCTGAGGTCAGAACGGGTGACAGGTCTGCAGATCCACAGTGACATGTTGTACTGCCTCACCTCACTTTGGCCTCATCTCCATGGGGGCTGCAGTCTTGGTCTGGTTGTTAACAGAAACTTTGTCTGTCAGCAGTGCAGGTGCTCAGCAGGGCAGCTCACATTTCTCTGCAGACTCTGGCACCTACCACAGGGTGACAGCTGCAGCTTTGATGTCCAGATCAGGTTTGTCCTTATGCTGAGCCTAATGCCATGTTTCTCCCCACTCCAACTCAGCGTGGCAGTCTCACTCAGCAGTACTGCATCCTTCTGAATGACACTGGGATATCCTGACTGGGTATCACTGCTGGGTTGACTGTTATCTGTTTAGGCAGGAGACTTGCCCTTGTTCTGAGAGCAGTTGCTACACATGCTAGGAGACAATCTTGCAAGAGCAATATTGAAGATTCTTCAGTTTAAGTCCTGCCTCTCCTAAACAGCTGCAGCAGCAGGAGGCTCACTGCTGTTAGGGTCAGCAAAATGAATGGTGGAGAAACTTCTGTATTCCCTGAATGCAATTTTTTATTTGTTTAATTTCATAACATCCATCTCAATTAGTGTGTTCATTTGCCTTCCCTCCTGTCATTAGGTTTCTTAAAAAGCAATACATACCCTTTGTTGGGGTTTTGTAGGATTAGTTTTGACAGGACCTTTCCCTTGGTCACACACACACTACACCTGAGGATTCAGGTTATAAATGATTTCATGTATGACCTGATATGTCTATCTGACTGTTAATTCATATAAAAACAGTGATTCTCAAATAATGTTTTCTTTCCCCAGGCAGAGTATAGTAGCTTCAGCTCTGCAGCTATAGCTAGGGAGCAGGAGAATGTGTATCAGCTCATGCAGGAAAGGCACATGACTTGATTAAAATCCCAAATGAAGAGGCAACAGGAACAACAGAGGTAACAAAGCCTGTTTTTTCTTTACAGAAAACACCAAAGTTTTGCTTCAAATATAAATTCTGAAGGGCAGCTTGTGAAATGAACAACTACCAGAACATGTTCCTTTTTTAGAGAGCAAGAGAAATCCCAGAATCATATCTCTATATCTCATAAGTTCTGCTCTTTACATGGTGAAAATACAGACAAGGAATATATGTGCACTAAACGTTGAAAGAGGAAGTTGTAGGCTCTAAATAACTACAGCACTATTTTATAGTCACCAGTCTATCAACGATTAACTAAAGGCTTTACAGTTAAAAATGTGTCACTATGTTTTTTAACTAAAGATGGAAACATAAATAACCAGGACCCAATCTGCAAAGACCTAAAAGATCCTGCTTCAGCCAAGCCAAGAGCATGTATCAGGGGTACATGTATCTTACCCTGGAACCAAGAGTTCATGAAAGAAATGTTGACCTTGTGGCTTGGATATACTATCAGTTGCTGGTGGAGCAACTGCTCCTGCAGGGAGAGCATTGTGCAAGCTGCTGTCTTCAGATATTTCTTTCTGTAATTTCTCCTTCTTTTCTTTTCTCTCTGTCACAGACTTCATGTTGAATTGCAATGCCTTTTACTTGAAACACCTATTATCAGAAAGGACTTGCAAGCTGCCCTCTAGTTCACCCTCCCATAATTCCTAGTAAGGCCATTTCCAGCCATGCTGCATCCCATGTTTTATTCAGACTAAATATTCTGGGTCATGTAGTTTCCACTCTTATAGGAGGCTCATCAAGTCATAGCATAAATACAGTTGTATTAGACCAGGCCGGCAGCTCACCTGCCCCAGGACCTGTTTCTGACTGTGGCCAACAGCAAATGCCTACACAGGAGCACACAGGAACGTGAAACTTCCCCTGAACACTCTCACACATTTTGCAGCTCAGTGACTTCCTGGGCCAGAGGCTTTGTACCTGATAACCTTCAGGTGGATTTTTCTTCCATGATGTTGCACATTTGTGTTCTGCACCTGTGCCAATTTTCACAGCCACAGCCCCCTACAGCAGAGAGACCTACAGTTTGTGAGACAAACACTTCTTCACCCCTTTTGGAACAGAGCAGCGACTAATCTCTTTTGATGACCTTCATGCTTATATGGGCAAAGAACTGTCATTTTCCAGTCATCTTTTCCATGCCTCTCATGATTTTACAAACTTTTGTCAGATCTCTCTTCAGACACTTCTTTCTCAGGTTGATGAGCCCTATCTGAAGTTGCTGCGTCTTGTACAGAAGATGTTCCACTGACCCTTCTCTAAATATTCTCAGTCTTCTTCATCGCTTCTGAGCCTTGCACATGATATTGAAGTGAGATGCACCAAAGGGTCGAGAAAGTGACTCCAGGACACTGTTTACCTCTCTGTCCTTTTTCCAGTGTGACTATTCTTAGAAGTGAGTTCACTTTTTTTGTCTAATATTCAGACAGACCTGAGGGGTCCACCCACAGACTTGATCAACTTCATTTGTGATAAGTCAGGTCTCGTAATTTATTTTTATAATCTGCTGACCATCTTTCAACCAACATACACGTAAGTTCTGAATTTGGTGACAGACTACCAGAGGATGTCTTTAAGAAGCTTGAGGATACTCTGTGAGTAGAAGTTGCCTTATCCATACACATCCCACAGCCTTCCAAGCACTTCAGAAAGTTTGTGAGGTAAGGCTTTTCTTTAGAGAAGCCATGGTCACTGTTCCTCAGTATATTCTATTTCTCCTTCCTGATTTTTGTTTTTTAAACCCCAATTTCTAATGGTGGGCTCAGACTCTGCTAGTTCCTCGGATCTCCTCCAGAACCCTTTCAGAAAACTCATGTCACGTCTGTCAGCTTTCTAGTCCTCAGGGCCTAAGACTTTTCGAGTCCGAGGAGATGGACACCACAGCCAGCTCTTCAGCTACTTCATCTGTGAGCTCTGGCTCAGATCCCTTGGTTGAATATTGTTCACTTGTCCTGAAGTATCAAGGATCATTTTGCTCTTGTGTTCCATAGTTTCCTCTATAGTCAGTTCAGTTATACAGATCCTCTAAAAGTCTCCCAAAAATAAATGAACCTTCTTAAGTTTATCCATGAGGAGAACACTTTTCTTCTGTCGTGGCCTTACCTTGTCTTTTGCAGTGATAATCTACAGCTCAACAGACAGTCCTACTCCTGAAATGTTTAAAAAAGGATTTATGACCTTTTACCCCATTTACAAGCTGTTGCTCATTCGGTTTTTTGGCCTGCCTTATTTTATTTTTACATTTAACCTGACAGATTTTATGAATCTTCCAATTTTACTCATTGGACATAACTCAGTTATTTGAAGGCTGCTGTCCTCACTTTTAACAAACACCACCTAACACCTTTGTTTGACTTTGCCAGCTTCCTTTCTCCACCTTTTCTTGATCTGCAGTATACACTTACTTTCTGTCACTAGTATTGAGGCTGGTGGCAGGCAAAAACATCCATTTTAAATTTTGGATGCTGTCAGATAGCAGAGAATTGTGTGTGTGCATGCCCAGAGCTGAACTTTGAGCTGTCCTCTGAAGCACAAGTCACACACTGGACTAGTTGTACATTTTGATAGCAGCTGGATTACATATCCTAAATACTCCAATTAGTAACAAGACAGGAGACAGATCCACCAGTTAGGAGGCTGATTTCAATTAAAACCTAGGGCTCAGGGCTAGAAACAAGAAAGTGAAGATCATGTCTGCATGAAAAACACTAGAAGTAAGGAAAGATCCTGGAGATGAAGGAGATGTGTGGAGACAAATGTTGGGAGATGCTCATTAACCTTGGCCAGTAATGCTCAAGAAAGGCAACTGAGAGGAGCTGCACAGCATAAACTGACGACTTCCACCTTGACAGACCTCCACCATGTCCCTGCCAGGACAGGAAGGTGATGTAGATCTGTGGGGAAAGCAAGAGTGCATGAGATACCAAAAGTTGTTAAAAGTTGTAGTCTTGTTAATTCTTATATAAATGTAAATAAATGTCAGTATCAATGTGTGCTATGAGCTGTTCTCTACTCTGTCTTAACTGTGACAGGTCCTTAACTAGTATCCATATACTGTCAAGGGTTTAATATCCTTGGCTTCTTTGTGCAGTTTCTTTCTGATGTGGTTCCTCCATAGGTCAAATAGAACCTGGGCATGTAATAGGTATCTGTTACCATAAAAGACCAGCAATCCCCCTTCCTAACACATAGTTGCAAGCAATCCTGTCTTGACAGTTAACATACATTTTCCCACACTAAAGTTTTAATTTCTGTCTACCTGTCTCTCTGCAGGCCTGTAAAACTGTTCTGGACTGATAGTTACCAAATGTTTTTCTCTTTGGTTTGGTGGAGTGCCTGCCCATGCTGAGAGCAGCCAACAATACTATGGCATGGCTCAGTGTGAATGAAGATGAAAAGCTGGCAACTGTCCCAAAGATGGCAAGTCCTGACTTTCACTTTGAACTGCAGAGGGGCCAATTTCCTCTTGCTTTGGATCCCTCATCAAGCACATGGAGAAGATGCCTTCATAATGCTGTAACACACGTAAGGACTTGAAAGATCAGCTATCACATTAGGCCAGGGCTCATGGTGCACAGGACTTGGGTTTTGCCAGTGGTCAAGTATCATGAGGAAATATGCCCAGGCCAGTTCTGAAAGAGCCATTCATAAAATACTTTAAGAGAAATGTTGTCTGAAGCAATAGTCTTGTGGTATTTTTTCTTTCTTCCTCTTACTTTCAACTACCTATATGTCAATCTTCATTTACAGACTAGCAAAAATCAAGTTTTTACTTTCTGAATCAAGTCTTTATTTCCTGCTGCAGTCTCTACTTTGGAAAATCTTGTTCTGCCCATTTTTTATGTAGGGCCAACTCTTAGGTTCTCCCAAAGGCAGTGTTGCCATCACAGCATCAACCTGTTCTGACACAGGAACCAAGCAGGCAGGAAGGTGCTGGCCCTGGGCCCTTGTGTCAGTAACACCTGTTTCCAGAAGCCTGAGGCAGGGGAAGATTAATTTCACCCTTCTGTCCAAAGCATTCTTCTTGCCAGCAGGAGCCAAACTTTCCTTCGCCTCTATAATCTCTCCTCATTCCCTGCTGCCCTTTGTACACCAAGAGGGACAAGCATGTAGTGCTGATGTTGTTTTTAAAACCAAGATGCCAGAATATGCCAATGCCATTAATCTCACCTTTTTCCAAAGGCCATTTTGAAGAACAGTGAAGAACATTTCTTCAGCCAGTGAACACTGTGGTTCATTGCCTCACACCACTTGCTACATTCACAGATTCATAGAATATTCTGAGTTGGAAGGGACCCATAAGGATTATCAAGTCCAACTCCTGGCCCTGCACAGGACACACCAAGAGTTGCACCATGTGCATGAGAACATTGTTCAAATGCTTCTTGAACTCTGTCAGGCTTGGTACTGTGGCCACTGCCCTGGGGAGCCTGTTCCAGTGCCCAACCACCCTCTGGGTGAAGAACCTTTTCTTAATATCAAATCTAAACCTCCCCTGACACAGCTTCAGGTCATTCCCTTAGGTCCTGTCTCTGGTGACCAGATTACACTTTCAGCTGCCTGGTTTCTAGTGGTTTTCTGCTCTGAAGAAGTGACTGTCAATACTTTTTGTCATTATAAGAGCAACTCAGGTGGAGAAGCTGAAAGGGACCCAGGAACAGAGCTGCGATTCTCACTGTAAATAGCTCACAAAAAATTTGGATGTCTTCTTGTTACACACATCCAGCCTCATGCACAAGGAGTGCCTGGTGTGTAGCTGGGATACTGAACTCTTCTTGCCAAAATAATGAAAATGAGTCAGCACCTACTGTTCAAGGCCTGGGCTGTACTACAGGGTTGGAACTCTCAGGTTTGTAACAGGGCAGATGAACAAAAGGAGACAGACTCTGGAAGAAGGGCTGGTGTCGAAGAGAAAGGAATTGATGGTCAGCCAGAGATACACTGACAATACTCCAAGGGAAATTTGGCAAGATAGGATGGACATCCCAGCTCTAGTGAAATGTTAGATCTGCACTGACTTGAAAAACAGAGTGAATGCAAGAGTTCATTCAATACTCAAGAATAGCTGTGTGAAGCCTGAGAATAACTCAAGAACATTCAATGTTGTTATGCTTTGATAAGAAGCGAATTACTTCCTTGTAAAGCTAGGAAGGTCATTGGATAACACAATTAAATGTGTATGACAGAAAAATTGTGCCATATGTTAGAAGTAATAATTTAAGCTATTCATAATCTTTAATGAAGAAAATTAACTAGCCGCTGAAGACAAAGACCTGTTCATTATTGTAGGCAGCTCAGTAAAAACACTCTGTGGGTTATGCAGCGGAAAAAGCAAATAAAATATTAGGATACGAAAGTAAGAAAGAAAATTATACTGAAAATCTAGTGCCAATAGTCTCCTCTGGAAAAAGCTGTTAGTTCTAGTCATTTCATGAGAAAAGAAGAATAAAATTAAAGGAAGATCAGAGAAATCCAGAGCTCTTGGACAGTCAGTCTTCCATTTCAAGGGAAATTATTTCAGTGTTTATGACACGTGTAGTGATTTGTGGGAAAGAGGTGATATACTCTTACAGAAGCAGAGACCCCTACCCCTGCCAAGACAACTGACTTTATTCAGGTCTCCAGAGAAGTAAAGGACATCAAGCTGACATGACAAGATGTGCTGATTGTCATATTGTAACAGGTAATTGGTTCTGTTCTGCTTCTGTCAAGGATGAGGGCTGGATCTCTCTCTGCCTCTTCCATTGACCAGTGCCCTGTCCTTGAGGAGGGGCAGCACTGGTACTGATGTGGGAACCCATGCATACATGATGCCTTTTTGTTCTGAGAGAGAAGCAGGATCTCCAATAGAAACTTGCAGAAATTGGGAGAGGAAGGAATTCAGAGGATGGTGCTTGGTGCTTCCTTTATCTCATTCTATGCTGTGAGTGCTGCTTGGAAACTGGTGAAGCCTAGAGTTTCCTAAGACAAGGACTGATTTTACTGCCTGTAACTGGGATTGATGGATCAGCTTATGTTGTCTTCTGAGCCAGCAACCCAGCAACCCAGCAACCCAGCAACCCAGCAACCCAGCAACCCAGCAACCCTGCTCCTCTAATTAAAACCTACAGCAGCTTTGATGATTTCTTGACAATGAAAGGTGACAAAATGAACAAATTAATAGCTATTTCTACAGCAGTAGAAGCAAGTAACTTAAACCAAAAACATCAAAGGCAAGCATTTCTTAATGGGACTTGATGTAAAATGGGACTAATCTGATTTAGGATCAGATTTACTATAGTACAATATTTACAAGGATGTCCAGAGAGAAATCAAAAGCCCAAGCCTAGTGGATTTCACAACAGAGGCTGCACAAGTCTGGTCCAACTGCGATACTTCAGAAAAACCCAGTAGGTATTTACTGGTGTTTGCAGATGCCTCAATTCCATTACAAATCTGGGTCGGAAATGCAGATGCCTCAATTCCATTACAAATCTGGGTCGGAAATGCTTATGAAAGACCTGTCTGATGAGCCACAGAGATTCCCAAGGGAATCAAGAAATGATCTTGCAACATTTTGGCATTGCATGGCTGCTTTTCCAGACTGATTTAACCATCATTTAGGAGGTTGCAGGACACAGTAAGGATGGGAGCAGGATATTTTGTTTCCCCAAGATCCTCCACAACTCCTGCTGGCCCTGTGTACACCTACAGTTCTACATGCAATTGTCCATAGAACATCAGTCCTGAGCCTGTACTGTGTAATGCTTTGCTAATAGCAAACAGCACCTCACCTAGGTGTGCTATGGTAAAGAATAATTATTTCACCCAGTGTGATCAAAGATTTACACAGGAAAACATAATGTGAAGTCCTGTCAAGTGAAATTCAGTACAAACATATTTTTTAAAGTCAAACTCAGAAATGTGACCTTGAAATGCCAGTTCCATTTTTAACCATAATTACATTATTTAGTGGGAAAAAGGGGAAAAAATTAATTTTGAGTCAAAATGCTGGTTTGGACAGTGATGTTTCCATTAACTGCAATTAGTGAGTTTGACTAGCTCTAGAGTAGAAAAGAGATAACAAAATACTTTTTACCTCTAACATTTTCCCTTTTTCTATTTTAAATCAAGATCCAGCTGTATGATGGTACCCCAACATATTTGTATGGCCCAAAGCATGATACTGTAATATTAGTTCTGTAGAGTAAAAAAAAATCCTTCCTACATGCAACTTCAGGAGTTGGGACATCTGGACTACCCTCAGTCCCAGTTCAGTGCCATCCCAAACAGACTCAATCTGATCTACTGACTGCAGTAGGTTTCTTCTGAGGAGAAATGGCTGGAGTAACAGCACCTTTTCCCTCCTTATAAATTGTGTGAGCTGAGCATTGATTCAGTTCCTAGGAATCAGGTCAAAAATTATGGGAGGAAAATGAAAAATAATGTCTGTGGAAAACCCCTAGATGCAGGATATAATGCTATATAAAATCAGGGAGGCTTCTGACTAGTCTCTGCTCTGGTGATATACAAGCATAGAAAATGATGATGGAGGCCTCTGAACTCCACAGAATGGAAAAAATCCATGGACAAGCTAGAGGAAGGGACTGACTGACTATACTGTATGCATGATAAAGCCATTACCAGTTCAGAATTTTGCCTGTGTTCATTAAAATAAATGCTCATTTATTAGGGAGTAATTTGTATGATGAGGATGCCTTCCTCATCATATGAATAGATCTCAAACAGCAGTATTTATTATGATGGGCTCTAAAAGCACTAATCCAACACAGAACATCCAAATAAGGCTGAAAAAACACAGGTATTGTGTTGACAGAAAGTACAACATAAAACATCCCGGAGAACTAAAAAGAAAAAAAATCACCAGGCAATATACTGAGAAGTTCCTTATATATATTAAAATTGAAAGGTGTCGTGAATGCCAGATCCTCATTATATTAGGGCTATAAGAGACAGCTAAAGAGGATGGAAAGCTAAAGAGAGCTGAGGAGGAGCAGGAAAGCTAAATGAATGATATGTTAGTACCCTTGCTATCAGAAAAAAACACAGACATTCTTATCTCAAGGGCGCTAGTTTTGGAGCCATAATGTGACATTAACTGAGGTAGAAGGTCCTTCAAGAGAGACTGGAGGGCAGCCTGAGCAATTTAAATTGGATCTAAAAGGCTGACAGAACCAGACAGTTCATCACAGCACTCCATGAGCAATAAAGAGAGCATTAATACAGTAGGTTTATGATATACACACAAAAATGCCACTGGCTTTGAATGAAAAAGTCAATATGCTATCTAATCTTATTCCACAGCAACCCCAATCCACCCTTCTGCTACACCTGCAAGTGTAATGCATTCCCAACCCTGTGTCAAATGTTCTGCTCAGTGTCAGCCTCTGGTGGGCTGCAACAGCTGCCAAGAAAAGAGAGTACTGTAAAAGGCAGAGGGATGTCCTCTGTAGCTAAAGGCTGGTTAGCCTGACACCAATCACAGGAAAAATAATGGAAAACAAGAGTTTAGGGCTGAGGAGCAATTAATACAAAACTATAGTTCTAAAACATAATTGATGCTACCTAATAACATTTGAGGAATACAGATCATCTTAAATTCAAGTTGGGTTGACACCCCCTCAGAAGTGAAGTAACTTTCATGTAAAGTGGATCAAGAATTGACCAACAGATATAAACAGAGGCAGATCATTAGTTCATGGGGAATTCCTCCAGCCTCAGTAAACAATTCACAGTTTCCCAATATGTTCATCAGTACTCTGGCAGCAGCTACAAAAGCATTGCTGGGAAAATTTGCAGAAAATCCATAGATTAAGGTAATGGTAAATAATATTCAAGAAAAAACACTTCCACTCAGATTTCTTTCAGACATCTGTGTTTAATACAGCAAAATTCAGGCTTGTGCTTCAAGGTATAAGGAATTCATGCTGGGCACAGAAAGGGTACCACCTGCTGCAAAGCACTACTGGCAACTAAATGTGACCTTTCCATTGCACGCAGTGGCATGGAAGTCTCAGGAAACTTGTGCTCCTACAAATGAGGAAGCAATAGGAGTATGCAAATGTGGGATTTTTTCACTATCTGGCTGTGCTGAGTCTGTTGAAGGAATACTGAATACATGCCAAAAAGAAAGATGAGTGAATGGATAAGATACAGAACTAAAGCACAAAACATATCTTATGACTCAAAGTCCACTCTGTTTAAATTATCAAGGTAAGACCGAGGAATAATTTTATCAATGTGCATAAATATTATATGGAGAAAAATGATGCATACTTCATCTGGACTTTAAAATCTAATAAAGCAAGCCCAAGTAAGGACCAATGAAACTAAAGGTCAGTAAATCCCAACTGGAAATCAGACATGATCTGTGACAAGGGACGTGGCTTGCCATGGATCATACTAATTAAAAAAAAAGGTCTACTAGTCAGCACGTCTTTGGGGGAAATAAATCTTGCTAAACACAAGTTTGGCTGTCACACACAGCCCTTCAGAAGTGAAATACCTAGGTTTTACATCCAACGTGAAACAGCCCTTAGCTGGATCAAGATTACTTACTTTCCTGAACGTGGCATAAATTTACATAGTTAATTATAGAAAGGACTTCAAGCTGCATGATCATTTGGAAAGTGACTCAATTTCAACATTTTTTAGATTTCTGTTAAGGTTTAGTGGTGAGGGATGGTCTCTGGACAGAAAAACATACTTGTACATGTACAATGAAAACTAATTGTCAGTGCAGTTAGATGGTATTTTGTGCTGTGTACTCCTGTCTTCACCTACAGCCATGACATGAAAAAAAATCAGAGCCATTTAGTCTAGACTTACTGCCATAATTGCTTTGGTTTTCACTTGCAGCAAATATAATATGGAGAAATCCATTGGGTACAAAGCCAAGATTGCTGTGTACTAAGGGTGAAGGACCTATTGGCACAAGTCCTAACTGAGTAAATGATGCTTTAATGCTCTTGGGACATCACCATACTGTGCAATAAGTATTATGGTGAAGTATCTAACAGCTTAAGATAGGGCTCTTTCTATTAATTTGAGTTTAATATCAAATAATACATAAAAAATTTTTCTATTATTAAAGCTACTAATAGATCCAAAGGTTCAGGTGCTCAGTGTTTTCAAGTAGTATAATTCACATATGTTGTCCTGTGTAATCAAAGTCTGACTTGAATGTTTTTTCTGGGAGGTGTTTAATGCTACCCTTGCCCAGCTGTGTGGAGAACAATTGCATAGATGTGTCCCTTTACACTCCTTTGCTGTTGCTTTCTTTAAACAGCCCTTTATGGATCAGTCTCTTCAAAGTCTCAACGAGGTCTGAAACTGCATCCTGCACAGGGCACTGCTGATACTGCTTTGAAGAACTGTTCTGCTCTCTAGGCCAGGGGAAAGTCATAGCTTTTGACTGTAAATTCGTTCCTGTTTGGAGCTGTAGGAGGAATTACTTCAGTGCTTGGGTAAGCTCTTTGTCAGAATGAGAACCAACAGGTTCTGCACTGTAGGTGTAATTTCTTTTAACAAAACCATGGTAATCCATGAAACCTGAGTTCAGCTTCTTCTGAACTTCTCTATTCAAGAAGTACCATCCATGGGGGAAAAAAAAAAAAGAGTCCCAAAGTTTCTGATCGTAACAGTGAGATAACTGAACTTGTGCAAGTGTTTCAGACATTCAGAATGGGCAAGCAGACTCATAGGTCCCTTCAATGGTCAACTAATGTTCCAGGGGATTCAGTTACCGTGTCTGGGCTCATGTTTCACATGGCTACTGGCTTAAATCTTTTTTCCATTTCCTCCATCAATGTAAGTCTTGGCTAACAAAGAAATCTCTTGTTAAGACTTTAATTTCTAAGTCTTTCATGTCATTCTTGCTACAGACACTGGTAAAAGTCCTTTCAGAGCAAAGTATTGCTTGAAGTTGGAAGATCATTCTTATAATTCTACAAAGCAAAAGAGTCACCATAAAAAGAAATTTGTTCTCATTCCTCCTAACTTCTGTGTGGAGCAACACCAGTCCTTCATAGTGCATGAAAATTCACTTTGGTGATAAAACTCTGTGACTGGTTAGTAAAGCATTTGTGAAGATGGCTGACTACCCAGAAAGAAATGAAATAATAAACCATGCTATGATTATCATGTCTTTGAAGTTTGCTTCAACCCTACCTTGGGATAAATAGAAATTTTTTATATATCCACTTGTTTCCTCATCCCACTTTGTGAGTGCCTTTAGGAAGGTCTCAAGGTGCCTTTTATCACCAGCTCTATTTATGAGTAGTATCTGGAGAGGTCAGTGCTGGAAGAAACTTTACATTCTCTACATTCACATGTCTGTGACAAAAACATGCTCTGTCTTTATAACAGATACTGGTGTCTGATGTCTTGGTAATTTAAGGAATAATTGTTATCTGAAGTTGGTACAGCAATACATTATGTGAGTGTTTCATGGAGCTTCCCTAAAATTCCCAGTATAGGCTGCAAAACTGACTTTTCCCCAACTGACAAAAGTACTTCATAAATGACCTCCATAAATATAAAAATGTTCTTTCCAAATACAGCTTTTATTGTAAAGCAGTGCATAAGTGACTATATTAAAAGCGACTTTTGTGAAAAATTCAACGTGTTTGGGATCAGACAAGAATACTGTAGGTTTGGTCATCAGCTCCAAACCAGAAGACTCTCAGCCATTTTTTTACTTAGTAATTAATAACCATAACTCTTTTGTTGTATTTGCTGCGTGCAGGTCATTCACCCTGCTTCTAGCAGCTTTGTCAGGGCAATAGTTTCACAGCACATTTTCTCCTGGTGAGTCCAGTTAAGTCTTTCTCCTTTTAGCTGTAGAGCATCTAAATAATACTCCATCTCTTGTCTGCTTAGTGGAAGATCTCACAAGTGATGCTTTCAGCTGATGGCAAGGTGTTATCTTCAAATAGATGAATAAGCAATTGTCTGTTATTGCCCTTGGGGAGAAATAGCTGTGTTTCCTCTATTAATCCTCACGTTTCTGTGAGCAGCTCAGTAGTGTCCCTCTCAATTCTGTTTCCCACAACAAAGGCACACCTCTTGCCTTCTGTTCACAACAAATACATCTCCAGTGCATTTGTAATGCAGAGTAGGTGAGGTTTTGCAGTTGCCTGACATTCAACAGCTTCCTCTGTTTTCCTTGTGATTCTTCCCAAATGACTGATTTTCACCCTAGTCATAGTTAATAGCTGTTCTGATACTGTGTAATTCTGTATGCCACCAGGCAGCTGGTTTTGTATTGTTCAGACAGGCCTCTATAGTTTAATAGACACAAAAATTGATTAGATAAGCCATTAGGCTCAAAGGTCTATGTCATCTAAGGCATTATTTAGTTCTTTAAAGCCTTGCAGAATCAATTTCCAGCCAGGCAGACATGCCTAAATGTAAAGCTGGAGAAGGCGCCAATCCATTTTTACCTCTTCACAATGTGCATCACCAGCACTGAGGAAGGAATCATTGGTTGGGAGGTGCACAAGTGTAATAAAAGACTCTAGGTGTTGCTAGGTGAAGCTAAATTGCATTTGTTTTTATTTTGTGGAACAGCATATGGCAGCTTTTTACTAAGTCTGAGGTCAATCAGATTTCCAGACATAGAATAATGCACATGAGCATGTCTCTAACCTGCAAGTCATTAGTACCACACATTTTTCAGCCCTTGCACTGTGCTTTGCCTTGGTGCCTAGAAGACCTCTAATTTTTCACTCATGTCAAAGTTCACAGCCTCCAGTGTAACAGCAACCAGCAAATTGTCTGGGACTCAACCTAAAGATGCTCTGCTCAATGACCCTGTGACTGTTCATCTTTGCCTTCTCAAATCCTTGGGAGCCTGTCTTCCCCATTTAATCACTATGCTTTTACTGAAAGACACAAAGAGAGGGGGGGCAGCAGCTCCTCATCAAGAATGCAGATGCATGGGCAGAAACTGAGTGAACTCAGTCTGAAGAAAAGACAGGTCTTTCATCTTCTCACACAGTAATAATATGAAGTAGTAAATATTTGCCCTGAAGGACAGATTAGGATTCCCTATTAGTTTTCTCCCTATTTTTCTGCAGGATCACAGAGTGTATGAAATGAGAGAGAGACTGAGAGAGGTTCCTGTAAGTGTTCAGAGGGATACCAAAAAAATAATAGATGGACTTTTTCCTAGAAGTGACCACAGATATAGCCTCATGAACAGAGACCAAGAAAATGCAAGAACTTGAGGGACTTGAGAAATCTTATCAGGGAAGATATTAAGAAAAAGTCTTAACCAGACTGTTAAAACAGTCATGGAGAAACAGGCCAAAAATGCAGAGTATTTTGACAAAGAGGCAGCATCCGTACAGCAGTTCTGAGCCCGTATCCCATCTCCTGCCATAACTTCCCACTTCTGTTTTGTAGCTGATGGGAGCTTGTGTTTGGGGCAGGCAAGTCCATGAAAAGCAACACACAAAATTAGCTGTACTTGATAAGGTCTCCTAAAAAGTCACAACCCCTCAGCAGAAGAGAGTGGTCTTTTGACAGCCAGAGGTATTGGAAACCCTTAGGAGGATTTCTTCCGTTGTACTGTTTGCACTCATGCACTTCAGTTCTTAGTGCTTTTTGCAAAATTTTGTCTTGCCTCAAAGTGACAGAATTAATACATTTTTTTCCAGATTGCTCTGCACCTTTTTGTTGCTTGAAAAAAACAGTACAAAAGGAAGTAATTAATCTGATTTTGTTCAGTATTGTGCAGGACACAACAGTGGCACATGCAGACAATACTGTTGGCCCTTTGCAGGCATCTTGCAAAGGGGTGCACCTTGATTATCTTCTGCCTTGAAGCAGCATAGATTCTTAAAACAAGACAGCTCAGATCACTCAGAGAAAGGACAACACAGACATCCTAATAAAATCTGCAATTTTCTGCAGAGTTCTGAAGTGCCAGATGTCCCAGATTAAGGATTCTGTTTCAGATTAAGGATTCTGAATTCCCTGGCCAGCTCTGCATGTGGAAAGAGTGGCATAGGTTCCTTTGAGCACAGCCTGGAAGCTGTCCTGCCTGCTCACCAGCTCTGCCTGTGCCTGCATCTCTGCACATGCTGAGACAGCTGGCCAGTCCCATCTGCAATGGGAATGCCCACAGCCAGCTTCAGATGCCCTGGTAGAACAAAAGGAAGCATGACTGGGTTTATGGACAGGATCTGGCAAAGGTCACTGACTCAGGTGGGGAAAATGAGCAAACAGCTTCTTAAACAATTAACTATAAATAAGTAAATATGAAAGTTGGTAGTATATGATATTTCAGCTTAGGAGACAGAAAAATCCCGTGCTTCCCATGCTGAAACATATGTAGAGCCTTCTTAAACTGCAGATGGTAAATTCTTAATAGGAGAGCTTCACTCAGTTTAATCAACTCACAGTGATTCTGTGCTAGGCTATCCATTTCAGATGAACTGATCACTGAGGTAAAAATGGTGGGTTTATATATGGACCCACACAAGTACCCTTGACAAATGATATGAACACATCCCCCAAAAGATTTGTGTTATAAGTACATAAAATTAGCAATTAGCAGACAACAATAAAAACTCATGTGTTAATAGGTTAACGCCATTGAAAGGCAACAAAATTAAATGGTACATAATTAAATGGTGGAATGTACCTTTTCTGCTCCCCAGCCACCAACCCTGCTGACAAGGGCTGCTCTTGACCGGAGCTCAGGCTAATGGAGCCACAAGTTCAGCAGGTTCACCTTATCTGTACCACACAGCACCTGGCCAGTAATTGAAGACACTGTGAGCAGCTGCCCTCCAGTCACAGGTATGGGGGCCTCCTAACACTGCCCTTGCTCTCTCAGGTCCCTTCCCATCAAGAAAACCTTGAGTTGACTGTGAAAAAGGGAGCAGGCTGTGACCACTGGCAGAAGTAACGCTGCAAATGAGATTGACTTTGCTAGAAAGATTTTCTTCTGCATGGTTGTCAGAAAGCCACTCTCTGGAAATGCTGGAGGTTGCATGTTTGTGAGGTGAACTCATTACTCCCAGGGCTGAGGAAAGCTTCCTGAGGGTAATGAGCTGCAATGCCTGGTATGAAGTAGGTGTGCACACAAATTTGGCATTTACCTGCTATTCATGTGTTTGATTTTGAAACAAAGTGAAAAAAATGCACGAGTGGGTTTGAAAGCCAACACCATAGGATGGTGGTCATTATAAGTACAGCCTGTTCCTTTGTAGCACTCTCTATTCCTGCCCAGTTGGGTTATTCTCTACATACTCTTTCTTAATGCTGATTCCCTCCTCTCAGGCAAGTATGTATATCGAAATTCCTAGATCAGCAGGATGCTTTACATTTTGATGCATATATCCTTCAGCACCCGGCAAGCAACACAGAAATGAGAGGTCATTCTTCCCAACTGTGGAATCTTCAACAAACACATTATTTTACTTAGCAGTGGCATGAATATCCAGCTTCGCTTTCCTAGTTAACAAGGCATAAAGGAATGAATTAAACCACATTTATTCTGGATTATTTTTACTGACAACAGTGAAAGATAATCTGTCTGCAACTTGCCCATTTCTACCAGTATTTTCCTGAAAAGCAGAATAGCTTTGAAAGACAGAAACTTCAGAGAGAGCCAGAGATTGCAGGATTCCTCTAAATCAGGGTCAAACCCTGCACTCATCAACTCTGAGTAAGGTGGTTTTGGTAACTCCAATCAGGCACCTAGAGCATGTTTCCCATAAATGCCAAGACAAAGCCTTTTACTTCCGTCTGACTGATGTTCCTGGGTTGACTGAGACTATTCAGGAACCAAACTGCAGTTCCCAGATGTGAATGTGACCTGACATCTGCAGTTTATGGCAAGGACCACCTTGTTTTGGTTAGACTATCCCAAAGAGAGGAAATTACCCATGCGAATGTAGATGTGATCCTCCTTTTATTCATCTGTGTTGTTCTGATCTCAGGCATGTTTGTGCCCAAGCTTTTGTGACAACCAGAATGGGGAAGACAGAATTTGCTACATATTTGATATATTGTAATTTGGTAGTCCATGCTAATTGTGTTATTTAAGAATGCAGTAGATATCAAAACCATGTAGTGAATACCACATTGGATAGCATGATCAAACACATAGTAGGGTATAGAGTCCTCATAAAGGATCAGGAGACAAATTCCAGAATATAATCCATGTGCCAGTGGTCAGAATGCATTGAATGAATGGGTAAATGAGACAAAGTCATTAGTATAATTTCATCAGTTCACAAATATGACTGCCAAACCAAAGCAGCTATCTATTTTCTGCCCAAGAGCCACACATTATTTTCCTTCATTACTCAATCTTCTTTAGTTTGATTCTATATAAGCTTAAAAGTGTGAGGAAAAAAATACAGCCTGTATGGAAAATTGCTGTAGGGTTGCAAAAGATGTAAAGCTTGCCAAAGGAAATGAACTCTAAAAACTGTTTTCCTTGTTTATGTGTTCTCTCCAGGCCCTCTTGTTTATGTAAGGCTTAACATATGATCAAGTTACCTTGCGTCAGCCAGGCTGTGGTAATTGTCTATGCGTGCACTTTTGGCCCGCAGCAAATGCAAGAAAATTTAACTTGGTTTAAGCCCCTTTCACCGCAGGCCTAACCCAACTTACCTTACATTCCCTGTGGGGTGGGAGCATGCACCTACCTCACACACAGTCACACACTGCATCCCAGGAGGCTTATGCCGTTTCTGAGACCCAGATTATGAAAGGCACCCCAAAGGGCATTTGGGACAGCTTGTCTTTCTTTCTGCAGATGTATTGCACAGGCACGAGAATGAAGGGCTTACCTGCCATGCCTCCACCTTCTTAATGTCTGCACAGGACCCGTTGGTGAAGAGTCCCTTCCCAGGGGTACAGGTATAAATATCCTGCAAGGCATGGGCAATGGAATACACTGCCAAGTACACGTTATAGGATATCCGCAAGTGTGTGTAGTCCATGTACGGCGTCTCCACGCTAGTGATGTTCTCATCCCCTGTGCAGGGAGGTCGAAAGGCAGATGTTCCATTTCCAGCTCCCAGCCCCTCTTCATGGCCCTTGTGGAAGGAAGTTGAAGCAGGAGAGTTTTTGGACCCATCAGGGAGATAGCAGTTAAATGTCTCCTCCCAAAACTCCTTGGCAAAGCCATTGTTGGAGGACTTCTTGGGATGCACCTTCTGCAGGAACTCACGAAAGCCTGGGATCTGTCCTGCCTTCAGTGCAAATCCAATGGTGCTGCCAATGACACGGAAGAACTCTGGCATGGCTATTAGGGAAGAGCTGGCCCAGGCCTCGCTTGCCAGCCAGATCTTGCCAGTGATGTTTCGCCTGACAATCTCTTTGATGAGAGGCTCCAGGTCTGGGCCACTGGAGAAGACAACAATCACTCTTGCTGTGGAGTTCTGGATGACCTCTACCACCTGCTGTATCTCCTCTTCATCTGAATACTGGGAGATGAGCTCGCTAAAATCAATGCAAATATCTCTTTCCTCCGCCTCTTCCCGAAACTTTTCAATCCCTGGCCGGCCATAGTCATCATCAGCTGCAATTGTTCCCACCCAGTTCCAGCGAAAGTACTCAATGATGTCTGCCATGGCTGTGGCCTGATGCTCATCGTTGGGGATTGTGCGCAGGAAGGACTTGAACTGGTTCTTATTGCTCAGGAGACGACTGGATGAGGCATAGCTGACCTGTCAGAGCACAGCAAACAAGCAAAACACACCATAAAGTGAAATGCCTAGAAATAAATTACATCCGTTTACCTAGCATCACTGTCAGCCTGTATAACCTCAGATGGGGCAGGGAGGGAGCTGAGCACCACACTGGCAGCCCCTTTTTCTTAGCTTGCGTCTGCAGGTGATCCACTCCGAGAGCCTGCATGTTCTTGTAGTTGTGCCTGTCCTACAGAGGCACACATAGAGGAGCAGCTGCTCAGACCTGAGAGGCTGGAGCCAGATTGTGCCTGCAAGGTCAAGGATCTGAGAGAGAGAGAAATGGACACTAGATTGGAGGAATGGAAAAGATTTCTGTCAAATCCAGAAACTAAAAGAATGTGCCATCTAGATAAATGAGGGCGATGCCCTTAATTAAGACAAAACACAGGCTTTCTCTGTCCTGAGCAGACACGAGATAGCAGGATAGCATTGCCATCCCAAAGCTACTCTGTCTCCCCTTGGCTTTGATATCCATCCCCATCATTGAACAGGCACCATCAGGCACCATGTGCTTTTTTTACACAATGCCTGTCTGTTGATGTAAGAAGAATGTGATGTATATCAGCTCCCTTGATCCTGCGGAGTGTTATGGTAATGCTACTTTAGCAGTGTTTCCTGATTGCTGGACAGAATCAGCAAAGAAGCCAGTGGGCATTCCATGCTTCATAAGCCACCATGTTTTATGGTTCAAATAGGATTTTATTTCCTTTTCTAAAACTATCAAGAAATATTTTATTTTCCTAATAAGAACAAGTGCCATATGCTCTTAAGATATAAATTGAATTATCTACAAGTAGGAAGAAAACCATAAACTCCAGATAATAACAGTTTAAAGATCTCAAGAACTTCTAAAATGCATTTTGAGATTGGTATCTGAATTTTTTAGGACTGACTCTCATTTGAAAAAGTATTCGATAAACAGTTCATTTTGTACAAAGTAGAAATTTACAGAAAAGCTTACTGCCTCCTTAAACTCTGTTATTTAATGGTTCTGCAAGAAGAAAGAAAATGAGGTCTTCCAGTGCAGTTTCAAGGGCCACAGGAGTAAATCCTCCTTTCCCAGAGCTGTATTCTCCCTTGGACAGCCTCTTGCTCAGTGCTACTCTCACCCCCTTCAACCTTTTGCCAAGAGGTACAGGCAACGTGTCCCACTGCCACACATGCTGTAAAGGGACACTGAGGTGAGGTACTGAGAAACAGAACACAAGCTGTAACATTTTCAGTGTCTGCGTCAACAGAATGAGTAATGAGCTGTACATTAATTGTAAAATATACTCCCAACTCCTACTGAAATGCAGGGCCTAATAAGCCTGGATTTGCTAATGGCCTTGCTGTAAGTGGCTGTGACAATTCTACCTGACAACTGCCAGTCTAAAAGCCTGCTTTCAGTTGTCATGCTTCAACCACCTGGCTGAGACTTCGTTCCAGATCTGAACCTCCTGACATCTACCCTTTTCTGCAGCATCCAGATAAGGCTACTGCCTCATAGCCCAAATGTCATTCTCTGTTTAAAGGGAAAGTTTGAGAACTGCAAACATCTCTTACATTCAGTTGAACTCACCAACCTTCTCGACTGCCCTTGTTCACCTGGTAATGTGGTGTGTAAATCAACAATGCCTCATAAGACGTCATCAGGGTGTTTATTACATGCCTACTTCCAATGTCACTCTGGGCAATACCCAGGTAGCACAGATTAAACCATTCCTGCCCTGCTTAGAGACCAAATGCCCAGTTTTTCAGACTCCTTCAAAGGAGCTGGACTGATAAATCTCAAGAGACAAGTTATATTACTGTGTACAGGGCAATCAAGAATCCTTCCTTCTTCATTCATGGTGCAGATGGGAATTGGAATGCTGGCTGAAGCAAAGATGTATCTCTCAGGACAGACTGAGAGCACATTGTGACACAATCTTGTAATAAGGGCTCTTGTGAGCTCTGGCACCTGTATTCATTTTGGAAGAGGAATAGGAAGTGTTAGGCTATAGAGGGTAACACTTAAATGGATAAGGCCAAGCACTTTTTCCAAAGCTGACTTCAGTGTAGAAATCTAAAATCAAGAGCAACACATTAAGCCAACCTTGTACTTTGCTTAAGGTCTTGGCAGAGCAACAAGCCTCTCAAACAAAAGGATGAGACCATGGATGCTCCATGGCATCCCCAGATGCCATGTGAGTATTTTTGCTCTAGTTTGAATGCAGCCGGAAGGATGCTGTGACACAGGAATTGGCACAACTATATAACCACACGGATGACCTTGGGACAAGGGGGCATAACCAAATGATTTCCCAAACCTTGTTCTGAGTGCCCTAGGGAAAAGAAAGGCAAGTCAGCTCAGAAGAAACCTCCACAGCACCTAATCAGCATAAGCAACAATTTTACAGGTCACCTACTTGAATGATCAGAGATGCTGAGTGTCCTAAAGAGCAGCTGGTAATGACTGAGCTCTGCCTTAAGTGGGCTCTATCTTGAGCTGGACCAGACCAGAGAGTCACCACTGTGACAACTAAGCTGTCAGGGCTGGCAACTGTCACTGACTGAACTAAAATACCTGTATTCACAGATCAAACCACTCTAGAGGACTCCAGTTGTCCTAGACTAGGCTGCTGTTGGTCAGATATTGTTACTGGCTGTTCAGTAACCTTTGTATTTAGGGACTGCAAAGTGCTAGCAAGACACATTTCTATCATAATGACACCCACCCCCCTCCCACCCCCCATTTTATTCTTTCTGTCCTTAAAGTTCTACTGGAAATGGCAAAGATTAAGTGATCTTTGCTTAATCTCTGTAGAGTAGAGAAGCAGGCCACTTTTGTAACCTAAAAAAATGAGGTGGAAGCGTACCTGAGGTATGTAAAAGAGTCCCAGCAGATTTGCCACAGCAGTGGAGATGCCAGAGCCAGTTGCTCCCACGACTGCAATGGTGGAAGGGATATGTTCTGAGCAGTTACAGAATTCATCCAGGTTCAAGGAGTCTATCTTGTTCTGGGCCACAAAACTCAGTGTGGCCTCCAGGGCTTTTGAGACTGTATTGCAAGTGTCAAATATCCTGTATCCCAGGGTCATGTTGGGAAGGAGAGTTGGGCTACTGTTTATTTCTTCTATGGCAAAGATCATAGCCTGGAGCCAGCGGAAGCCTCGGAAATTATACCTGGGGGAGAGAAAAAAATAAAATAGAGTGAGAAGGAGGAAAACTGAGGAGAGGAGACCAGGAATAAAGAAAAGATAGAAGGTAAAATTCCAGATACAAAAGACAAAAGCAACTTATATTATTTCTTTCATCCTACTAAATCTGGAAAGTTTTGCTTTTGTTTCCAGTGGTTACAGAAGAGGCACGCTTATGTTATGAGGCTTAGTTGTGGCTTTCAACTTTTCAGCCTGGGACCTCACTGCAGAGGCGAACTTTTCTAAGTCCTCTAAAATCTGAGAATGTTGAAAGACAGGATGTCTGGAGTGATGACTCTGGCCTCTCCGTTGTGCTCAGGACCCTAAACCTGATCTCATGATCCCTGAGGAAATGGATGTTGTGATCCCCTGACTCAAAGCTACACCTACCAGGTTTGCATCCAGGATCCTCTGACATGTTTCTGAATGCAGATGGCAGTGTCTGCTAAGCCTGTACTGATGCTGCCTGGGACTTAGGCTCAGGGATACTCCCGGAGTGTGGCAGCTCCTCCCGGCTTTGGGCAGGCAGGGCAGGCTGAGCCACAGCACTGGCATGGTGCTGGATGCAGAGGTGCCTGGGAGTTCTGCTCAGGGAAATTCAACCTCACATGACACACTTCACTTTGTGAGAGAGGGCACAGCCAGACATTTCATAACAAAGGACAGAGACATGCTATAAACATAAATCCTAGTGTAAACTGGTAACTTGTTAATTTGATACTCCTTCACTGAAGGAGTAACATTTTTCATTGTTATGGTGCTCTCACACATTTGCTTTAGACATAAACTCAGAAGATGCCCTCAGACCTGGCCTTTCAAACAGAAACTGTTTTTTGAAGCCTCCTCTTTCTTCCATGATGGAGAAGCTGAGTTTACTGATTACGTTGTAACTGTGCATGGAGCTGACCTGGAGCTGCAGACTGGTGGCAAATGTGCTGCAGGAGCTGGGAGTCCCTGTTTATGGCATCAGTAAGCTGGCAGTGGAAAAAGCTGAAGCAGGATGATTATCCAAAAAGGAGAGAGACTTCTTTGTGGAAAGCAGGAGGAAGAAAGTACCTTTCATACATGTTATTCTGAAGTTTTACTGTGTTTTTTTCTATAAAGTTGCCCTGGCAACCAGTTGTGTGCCTGTGAGGCTGCTGTGTTTTAGGGCAATGCAGCTGGAATGGCAGAATCTTTAATCAGCTGAAACCTGCCCCTCCTTGGAATGCACTATGGGTCAAGATACCAGTTAGTTTGCAGTTTTATGCTGAGTTGCAGGTGAAAACAGGAAAGCATTAATGCTGTTATGCTTGACATCTACTGGGAAAAGTGACAGGCCCCAAACTGGAAAAGCCTGGGGAGATAGTGTGCCCAAGAACAGATTCTGTATGAAATGGTAAACTTTTGGTTTCACATGAGTTACATTTTGAAATGCTTAGAGAAATGTTTCCATTACTAAGGTGAATATTTCTAAATATAAGCTTCATGAAATCATAACCTTTCAATCTCTGAGATACATGACCTGAACATTTTTAATTGCTGGATTAAATGAATTGCTTCCAAAGCTGATGTTAGCTATGTCTGACTTTTTCAAAGCTGAATGAACAAAGCCACATTACTTCCATTCCAGGGGTTTTATCTGATTCATCTGGGATAAGAATTTCTAAGGATATCACATCTAAGGTTTATATTTAAGTCTTAAAATCTTCATTTATTCAACTTGACTTCACCTCTCCAGATATCTTTGGCCAAATTCCAAATGAGGTTCAGATCTGAGGCTGTACCTCAAAGCCTAGACAGCACAATTTCAGTACAGATCTCTTCAGGTCAAAAAGTTTGAGTCCTTAGTTATAACTTATTACCAAAGGGACAGTTATCTTTATGAAGATTAGTCTTCTGAAGCATGGGAGTGTGGGTTACTGATACAAGTAATTTGGTCATTTAGAGTATTTTTGCTCTAGTTTCAAACCATTAAGGAATGAGATGCAACAAGGGAGTTCTGAAACAAAAGGGCAAATCTCAGAGGGATCTAGTCAGTGAGTGCTGTGTTCAGAAGGAAGACGTGTTGGGCACACCATGTTGCCTCAGGTGGTCAGTAATGCACACTGGGATAAATGGAAACCAGGAAGGGTTTTGTGATGCTTCTTTTTAAAAAGGTACACGTGTTTACAGATATTTTTAATATGAATAGGATTTGAAGCAAGGAGACATATTCAGGCTCTTCATGTAAAAGAGAAAAATCTGATTGCATTTTCCATATTTAAAGGAAAGACTACTGAGAATCTGGGAAGTTCAAAGACACCACTATACTACTGGGAAAAGCTTCACACATTTGAGCATATGTAAAAGGAAATTTAAGCCTGCTCACTTTAAATTATACAGGTGAAGTACGACACATAATTATTTTTCCTGCTTGAAAGGAATTTGGCTTTATTTTTTTAAAATGCCACAAAGTGGCATTCTTCAGACAGAATCTTCAAAAGCAGTGAACTGGATTGTCTTACTCCTCATTTCAAAGAAATATTTGGCATTTAATTCAGTAAATACAGACAAAGGCCCATGATACACAGTCACTTTTATTTTCCTTTCTGACATATGCTCCTGATTAGTGTATATTTACAGAACAAGGTCTCTAGTTCAGGTACTTGAATGTGGATTAATTTTATTTTGGAGGGAAAGGAGAGTAGAGGCTGTCTTCTGGGAGCTAGACTCCAAAACATCTTTGAAATGGTTTCAATAATTTATCTTAAACTAATCTAGGCAGGAGACCTGCAGTTCTCTTCACTTGCACCTCTACTGATAGCAGCATCAGCAGCTCAGGAGGAGAGGATCAGATGGGATGGAGACAGCACTCCTCACTCTATCTTCTCTAACACCTGATAGATCTTCAGACAAGCTCTCATTTTGTCAACTGAGACAGTGTTGTATCCGTTCCGTAACACAGATGTGGTCAGACAAAGGCAGTGCTGCCAAACTGCTCTAAATGAAGCAAGATTCTTTCAATTTCTGTGAATGGATATTTTGTGGATAATTTCTTTCCCACTGTACTGTAAGATCCCAGCAAGGGGCTGCAGATAGGTTCCTCTTGACTTGGTGTGTACATGAGGGATTGATAAGAGCAGCCTTTGAACCTGGCAGTAGGTCCCACTGATGCAGCTGACCTCCTGTGTTATGCTGCTGCTGTGATTAATATGATCAGTCACTGGAATGCTCTGTCAACCATGCAGAAATCTGGCTGGTAATTTCCATAAAGAAACTGTGCAGGATTTACTATTAGAAGCAACTTTAATTAGATTTCCAGAATATTTAAAGAGCCACTGGTATTTTCTTGGTGGAAAAGAAGTAGCCTCCAAAGCTCATTTTCTGCCATTACTTTACAGGTGTGTTCACATAGTCTTGCATTTTAATAGTTCTGAGATGTGGTGCTATGAAAAGTGGCCATTAAGCTCTAAATGAGAGTTTAATGTGAATAATTCAGAGCTCACAGGTGTAGATGGGAATTTTTATTTACACTCCTTCCTTAAAGGTTTCCCTTCTGATGCTTGTTCTCCCACCTCTCAGAGTATTCAACTCACTGATCTTTTTATTCCCAGGGAGGAGCACAAACAGGGAGAGAGAAATTGGAAACAATACCTCACTGTAACTGTCACATCTGCAGAGCACAGCTGTGCAGCAGAGCAGTTTGCTAGATACTAAACCTGTCTGTCAAATGGTGCTCAGGATGGCTTAAATGTCTCAGTCAATGTTTCAAAGCAAGGCTATGTAAATTAAGGGACACAAAGCTCTCTGCATGGTTTAAGCTCCCCGTAGCTCCATCCCCTGTTTGTTTGTATGGTTTGGTTTTAACAGCTCTTATTGTCTGGATCCAGCAGGGAAATTTGTCCTGATCCTTGCTAGTCTCCATAAAGAAATAATTCACAGCCTCATGTGTATTCATGACCTTCATTTATCACACTTGCAAGGCACTAAGCAGTGCAATATGAAGAAAAAAAAGGAGAAAGTGATGTGAAAGCTCTGAATACAGCTTTCACTTACCCTCCCATACCTGACAGGTACTTATACTCAATAATGGTGGCAAGGCCTGCGTATGCCTTTCGATCACACCAGTGCTCCTCTTTCTCTGGCTGGATGCACATACTAATTTCTCTGTTCTTTCTAGATTTCCAGTACATTAATTGCTTGTTATTGCTGCTACTACCACTGTTATTTCTAAGCTATGCAAAGGGGAGACCTTCAGTCATGGATTCCTGCAGTCACAGGTATAATGAGTTGCTTACCAATCTTACAATCAAGGACTGTGGGTGAGGGAAATTATGCAGAACAAAAAAAATCAAAAATTAAAAAATTACAATTCAGAAGGTGAAAGGAAGAGAGAAAGAATGATATAATTTAATCTTCGGAAAAAAATTCTAAATATCTTGTTATACATTCAAGTCTGCAAAGGGATTAGCAAACACATTGGCAAGGGCTAGAATTAAAATTCTGTTCTCTCAGATGGACAGAGAAACTCAGTGGGCTAAAGAGTCCTGGAGCCATGCTCAGTGAAGTCTTGCACTGTGATGTGGGGACAATGTCTCACCACAGCTTCACAGCTTGAAAGCTTTGCGTCACATTGTGGGACCTTGGATAGACTGATGATCAGAATAGAGGAATACTGCTAATCTCCCTGGAATCAAGAAAGGGCAGAGGAATCAGGCTATGAATAGGCCTCTGGGGGTGCTGACACAGAATGGAATGGGGGTCAGGGCTTGCTGGTGCTATGCTCAGTCTCTGCCTCCACTGCACACATCAGATATTCATCAGCAAATGTTATAAGGAAAGTTGCTGCAGCAGCACCTGAGGCATACAAAGACAGGAGGTGTATTTATATCAAATGCAGGATCCGTGATTGCTGAAACAGTAAAAAGGAAACAAAACTGCTCTTGCTTTATGTATTCCTATCTGACATTTAGTGTGCAAAATTATGTTTTCACTTCGGACTCTACAACTCAGTGTTCTGAGAACAAGGATGCATTTTCAGTAGCAACAGCACAAAAAGAACGGAAAACAGATTGTTTCTGTTCCCTTTTCCTTTCAATGCTGAGTTATGTATATAGCTTCTGAATAATCTTGTGCCAGGTATGCACAGTAGTTTCAGGCCAGTATGTTTGCTGAGCTGGAGAGTAAGGTGCTAAGCCATGAGAGCATGAAGAACATAAAAACTGAAAAAGTGGAGAGAAAACTCTCCAATCCATTTTGAGAAGCCCCAGCTGCCCTATCCATTGGAAAGCCCAGTTTGTGAGCATAGGTATGGCACTGAACACAGCTAAATGTATGGCAAAATGTCTAAACAGCACAGATCAGGTGGAACAGTCCTCAACAGAGATGAAAACCACGTTATCTTAATTTGTTTGATACTGAACTCTAAAATAGAACACCCATAGGGTTTCAGTGGGACCCTTAGGTCTTGTTGTGGAGATTTTCATATGGTGTGCATGCAAGAAAGCATGAGGAGAGAGAGAGGAAGCTCATACTCTCAGAGTGACCTGGGTCTAATTTTCTTATGTGATACAAGACACACTTTTCTATGTAGTAAAGAGATTAAAAGCTGAATGCAGCCATCTGAAAAGGGGGCAGATATAAAACTTATTAGCCTCAGCTTTGAAAAGATACAGCAGTTCTGGAAAAGGCTCAGAGAAGGGCAACAAGGGAGTTAAAGCTATGGGACAGATTTAGCACCTCTGGTTTGGCCATGTACAGTCACATTTATTCTTTAGTGGATTTCCCACCCCACAGAAGTTTTTGACACTACAAGACTGGGGAGATTTACTTTGTGAAGAAACTAGAACTTTTTTTTTCCTCCCCTCAGAAATATAAGTTTGATAATTCCAGACCAGTCAATTTCTTGGAACTTAGGAAACTCACTGTGATAAAGTAAGATTCTAGCAAATGACTTGAAGAATATATGGGACTCCTAGAGTCAGCATGCACAACCCTGCAACAGGCTAATGCCTGATCACATGGTCCAAAACCGAAAAGGACCACCATGGTTGTGTTGAGAGATTTCTGTACAACTTCAGCAGGAGGAATTTTCTGACTTCAGTACTGCTTAAAATAGAAAATCCTTTCAGGAAAAATATCTGCTCTCAATTTGACATGTACCAATAACAAGGAATATACACAAACATTCGCGTGTATTTATTGTCTCCGTTATTAAAACCTGATAACCAATCTCGAAAAGTTTTCTCAATCCAACCTCTTTTTGAATTAAAAATTTCCCATAAATGGACATTTTCTGATAAAGATGTGTGTGACAAAATAACTTCCAGTCATCTCTGGTCTGGTCATCCCCTTGCTCCTTTTGTAGTTTCTACTGCCTCTGCAGCTAGATCTCTGACCTTTATTCTTTCTCCAGTTGCATTACCAACTCACAATTCATCCAACTCCCTGAAGCATATATGCCACAAATGCCTGCCTCTGCAGCCACTTTTTTTATCTTTTGCACCTGCATCTTCTTGGTGCAGGGGTAAGAAGAACAGGAATTTTATCCAGGCAAATTTCAGCTGGAGGATACCTTTTAGCAGACTGAATGCCACCCAGAAGGATCTCCTGTTGTGCTCTTAAAACAGCGAGTCTGGCTTCTCAGAATTTGCCTGTTGTTGGCAGTGCTACCTCATTAACATGCCTTTTGGCAACCACACACTTGTAGTACTTGTGGTGGAACATTTTCCAATGATCTCTTCCCATAATGTGACAATGTCAAGACAGTCACTGAGGCTGACCCAGAGTCGACAGAAATGAAAGCTGTTTAGTTTGCAAATATCTGCATTGTCCTGCCTGCCAGCTGGAGCAGCTGGAGAAGGTGACAATGGAGCTGAAAACATGCATTGCTTTCCAACATTTCACTTTTAAAATGCTGCATCTGGGAGAGAAAAAAGAATGTTGAAAAGCTGGCAGAGATTCTTGTTCCATTAAATAGTTGTTGCACACACCTTTAGTACACAACTTTCCTGTGCCCATACAGAAGAAGCCAAAATAATCCCTGCTTAATTACACTTGTGTGTGCTCCCTCAGACAGGTTCTGGGGAGGATCTCATAACCTAGATGGACATGTCTTGCTCAGTATCTCGGTGAGAAACCACACCTGAAATCTGTGAGTGTAACAGTAATGCCCTCAGCCATCCTTCATTGCCATTTGCAACAAAGCTGTATTAGATCCCCAGTCTAGGATGAGAGGTCCAGATAATTCCAGATACACAGTTCTCCACATATGGTAACAGAAGAAGTCCTATAACACTAAAGTGTTTTTCCATGCATTGTCATGACACAATTTCACATTAATTTCTTATATTTTGTTTGTATGATGCTATGGTTGCAATCAGTTTCTGTCACACTTTCCACTTGTTCTGTGTATTATGTGCAGGATTGTAAGGTTAAAAAGCCCTCACGTTTCATCATAAAAATGTCTACACTTTAATAATAAGAGAAATTGTTTTCATGTGCATTTCTCTCTCCAAGGTTAACTGCCAAACCCTTAAGACAAAACATATATGCATTGTTTAAACAAAAGAAAAGAACTCTGGGTGAGGAAAGCCTGGGCTCAAATTTGGGACTTACAAAGTCCTAAAGAGACATATATCTGTTCAGTGGGATTTTTTAAAAGCCATGACCTATCTCACTTTCACCTACTCACTTGTTTAGGCAGCTAAACAGTTTGTAAAATCTTAGAAGATGACAGGCAGAACTGGACAAAAATTGATTTCTAAGCTGTTTTGCCATGCATTACTTTAATGAAATGAACTAAAGGGCACTATTGGTAATTTTCTGTCCCTCTGCTAGGAAAGCTAATTTTCAGATACTATTCAAATGCTCCCTGTGAATGGCAAGATACATCAGTATATTAATGTTTTGGCAGCTTCAGGTAGTACAAAGATTGCTCACTTTTAGTATCCAAATACTGTTTTTGTTACTCCTTAACACACACTTGTTTTTTCTATTATTTACATCATACCTTCCAATTGCAAGCATCAGATTACAGACCATATTTACACAATCTGAAGTCAAGAAATGTGAAGACTTCCCCACCAAAAGTTTTTATTTTCCCTTTTACTAGCTTACCTTATACATTCCACTGATTCTGGCCTTGATTTTAGATCCTGGTCTTTAGCAGCCACTCCAAAATGAATGGGGAACAATCCTCCAAGAATAATGTCTCCCTTCTTCTGTGCCCGTTGGTTTGGCCCATAGGCAGCAGTGTTCCAGGTAAACAGCAAGAGAATCAAGCAGCAGCTATATGAAGTCATTGTTCCTCTTTTCACCAGGGGGTTATAGGATGCAATATTGGAAAAGATGATGTAAGAAAGCAGATGTTGAAACTCTTCCTTTCCTTAATACAGCACAGAGAGAATTTGGGGCACATGTTTGCAGGGAGATAAGCAACAAGGTGGGAGCCACAGCGCTGGTGTTTCTCCCTCTGTCTTCTCCATTGCAAAACAACAATTCGGCTGCCCTCCTTCCTTCATAACTGAAGCATTATGGAGAGCCCATCGCTGAGAACTGTAAGAGAAAGATTTGAAAAGTAATTCCAGCTATACACCAGGACCCCACATTGCCATGATGGTTCTGCTTGTCAAACCAAGCCCTCGACATATCCCTGAAGCTGCCCCTGCTCAACAACCCACCTGGGACATATCACAACCTTGTCAAAGTCAGCCAGGCACCCCGGTGACACCAGCCACACCTCCTCAAACAGTGTCAGATCCTTGCTTTTCTGCTGCACACCTAAGTTGGGTTGCTAAATCTTCCTATGGTTCTGTGTGACTCTGGTCATAGGAAATGCTGTAAAACCTGTGATCAGTGTCCAGGAACAGAGCACACTGTGAAACCTGGGTGGGCAAGCGGGGAATAAGGAAGCATCAAATACAGTAAATCAAGCCTTTCTCTTAAGCAAATAACCATAATAATCTTTTGGTGTTGATCCATCATCTCCTGTCCATCGATCATTATTAACCCTCTGGTTTGAACTCATCCTTGCTAAAAATAAAACAAGGTCACCAGGAAGAGTTCCTTCACATTGAAAGGGAGAATGAATTCCAGGGAAGCATTTGAAACCAAGATACTTCTCCATAATAAATCATGAAGGCTTGAAAGGTTTGGTAATCATGCCACTGAAAGCTTAGCTATAGCAGCCTTTGAAGCCTGTTTCCTGGGGATGAAAAATACTGCAGCTTCTCCATGTTCAATACATTTTCCCTGCAGCATGTCTACAGGCCTCCCAAATGAAGAACTAACTTAATTAGGGCATATGAAAATGGCTGTGGTTACAGGAGAGGAGATAGTAGAGAAAATTCACAATGAACAGCTCTTCAGCCTATTTGAAACAAGTCTAAAAGCTATTAGTAAAGATCTGAAGTTAGTCAAATTTAGAGTAGAAGCTAGGCATACATTGCTAATCCTGGGGACAATTAATTTCTGAAGCAAGTCATCAAGACTTTTTAAATGCTGAGAACCTTTTTATGAAGATGACTTATTATCACTAAATGCACCTAGATGGATTTGATCCTCAGATAAGTCAAAAAAAGAGCTACTGCAGAAAAAACTGTTATCATGAGGCTTCTTCTAGTAGCCAGTCTGGATGATCATGCATGCTACATGACCATCAAGCATGTGGAACTAGTTCATACATTTTCATTGCAATGAAGGGTTGGATGCAGCAGTCAATGAGAGACAAGAGACAAAGCTCCCGTTATTCTCATGCCTCTGTGGTCACTGCACTTAGACAGCTGGGCAGACACTGCAATTCTCTGTGTGCAATTCTCTCTAAATTATTCTTTGACCCTGGCTTGAACAAATGCATTTTTATTGGCAAGGGCAATCAAATCTTTGGCTAGATATCAAAATATATCTAGGTATTGGAATGTGGCCCTTTGACAGCTGGATGATAGAAATTTAACCAGAACCAGGATTAGGAGGGGACAGAGCAGTGCAATAAGTGAGTGTCATGAAATGTTAAGGTTTTGATCTTTTCTGGCAGATGGACAGTGGTTTTGGCTTCTTCAGTCCCCAACAGAATAAAGAACAAAACACTTTTCCATATTTCAGTTAGAGAAATGTCATCTTCCTCCCATCACCTGTGGCTTCAGGAAAGATGCAAACACTAGTGAAGTCCCGAGGTGAGGACCAGCACAGGCTCACTTAGAGGTGAGACGCTGGAAATAGGGAGAGTAACTTCTGAAGAGATTGCAAAGACATGGGATGGTCTGACTAGTGCAATTTAGCCCAGCTCATCCCCTCCCCCAGCTCCCTCTGGCATAGCAGGGACCAGGGGGACTCCATGCTCTGACTGGTGAAGAGATGGGGCCCCCAGAGCCTGGGCAAGGAACCATGTGTGGGACTTAACCAAGGTGGGATGGGGTCAGTGACTTCCCCATCTGCTGTGGGAAGAGCACAGCCTGCTGATTTACTACTCTATTTTTCTGCTTTTTTTAATTTAATAAGGCTTTCTTTTGCCTTTGGAGTTATTTGCTTATGAAAAAGGAAACTGTTTCCATCAGCAGCAGTCAGACAATATAATTTAGTTTGCTGGGATGCTGTGGAGGGGTTTGGGCTGATGCTATTGAATATTTAGGAACTCTCAGTTCCTAAAAACCACCAGACAGTACAAGGCTGAAGTATGAAATGTAGAAGAAGTAAATTCACATTCTTATTTCTCTTTTCTCTTTGTCACAGTAGACAAAGTCAAAAGATGCAAACTGGTAAAATACAGTAAATTTTAAAACAGCATTTACAGCACTTATTAGTACAAGATGCCATTCAAGATCATGACAATGGAATAGACAATGAAAACAAAACTATTCATTCATGGTACATGCAATAGTTGGTATCCCCCTGAATAATTTGGAACTAGTAGTTCTCAGTGAGAGGACACAGAATTGAAATAACATTAGAGGTGATATCTGGGAACAAGATGGGCTGTGTATATATAAAGCACATCCCTGAGGCAGCAAACTGAAGGATAAATGTCCAAAGATACACTGGCACAAAAAAGCAAAACTAAGTGTATGATCTGCTCTCATAAATCTCAGTGTCCAAATGTACAACTCTCCATATCTAAATGCCAGCTGTAGCTGGAAAACAAAACTCATTTAATGGGAGACATGGGACTCCCAGCTGCTTTCAAGTGCTGTCCACACCAAAAGATGAAAATGTTTGAAGATACTGATTTTCTGATGAACAGTTGTGAGCTTGCTGTCAGTGCCCCTGATAATATCCTCTAGTATCAACTTCTGTTGTGGCAAATTTTCCTTCAGTTATCTTTTCTTTAATTAGATTAAGATTATGAGCCTCTTCCTTATTAAAGGAAAGCATTACACAGTCAGTGATTGAATTACCTGCTGATGTATGCTTCCAGACATAAAACTTAGCATAGTGCAGGGGGAAACTGTACTACTAATAGAACAAATCTCTGTGATCCTGCAGTTTTCAGCTAATAATTTAAAAAAAAAGATTAAATTAAAAAACTATGGAATTAAGATAGAAGTTTGGAATCCATTGCTATTTTTTTCCTTCGCAAATGTTTTTACATGTAAAACATTATTTAGTGTTAGCACAGAAATTCTTGGATTATAATCTCTTCAATGCAGAACACCTTTTCCCTTTAGAAATATTCAGCAAATACAATTCCATAAGACTACTTTTGCAAGAAAAAGATAAAAAATAAACAGTAATTTTCTCTTTTTTTTTGACACAGCCTGATTTTTAATTCCCCTCCCCTTTTAAAAATAATCCTCAATAGCTTTTTCACTCTGTTTTGTTAACTATCAGACAATTTGATTCTGAAATGTCTTGGAAGAGAGCTTCTAAGCTTTAGTGGAGGAATTTGAATGGGTTCCAGGAACAGGATGAGCTAACAGGCAAGGATGGTACCCAGTGTACAGTTGTGGGTATTTGAAAAGCTTGCAGCAATCGGTACCATTTTGCCAGTGGAATGAAAGCTTAATTGTTAGATTAAATCATGCAGAAAAGCCAGAAATGTTCAATAAATCCTTGGGTTTTTTGGTGAAAGAAGCTGAATGGCACACTCATGGCATGAATTACTTATGAAGTACTTATTAATCAAACAGTAACTAACCACAACTCTCAAGGGCAGTGCTCAGGTACAGCTAATAGCTGGCACGGGAAGGATCTCAAGGGACCATGAAGCTGTCCCTTAGCCCAAGAAGGGCTCAGCAATAGTAGTACAGTTCCTGGCATATTTTCTCTGAAACCTTGTCGGGAAGAAGACCTATCAGACACTCAAGGCAGCCTGTTTCAATGCTTCTCTGCTTACCAAAGAAAATGTTTTCTTACGTCTAACTTTAGTGTTTTTTGTTACAACTTAAGCCTGTCTTCTTCTCCCATCTACCACATGCAGGCCAGTGATTCTCTGCTCATAATCACCTTATTTGGGAATTGATTCACCTCCCTTTTGACTCTTTCGTTTTTGACCAAGCAAATTAAATTAATTTTTTTTAAATAAAGATGCTTTCCTGAGCTCAGATTATTCTTGTTTCATTCCTCTGGCCTCTCTCCAGCATGTCTCCACACTTAGTGCAGACCAGTGCCCAGAAATGGACACAGTGTCCTTGTTTGGCCCTTACAAGCACTGAGTAAAGTAGTAGAATGACTTTGTGTGTCTTGCAGGCTGCAGCCCTGTTTGTACATCTCAGCATGGCATTTGTCTTTTTTGGAACAGCATGATATTGTTAACTTATGGTAGATCATCAGCTGAACACAATTCAAAGTTCAACATGTTTATTGTATTCACCAGGCCACGAAACCTCACAAGAAATTTTCATTTTCCAAAAGCTTTTCCCTCACATTCAGTCCAAAGGTAGAATCTGTTAAATTTTACGTGATCATCCTAGACACCAACAAGGAACCACCATGAACAAGCTCAGCTAAGTCTCTTGGGCTTTCAGGACCTATTTACAGCAGAGAGCCAGGGAAGATTCCTGATTATGACCATGGAAAAAGGGCTGTCCCAGACCCAGGAAGACCCTGGCCTCCCACACAACAGGTTTGTTCTGCTTCTAGGAGGCCTGGATGCCCCAAGGAAGCTAAAGAATGTGAAGTGGACAATGGGCACAGGATATAAGTCTTCATACTTTTAAGACCAGACTAGACTTGTAGTGCTGAGGTAACATGACAAGATGAGAAAAAGTAAATTGTTCACAATTTGTCACCAGAGCAGGCATTAGCTCAACCTTCCTGCATCTCTTTGGTCGAAGTGAGGCACAAGGGCACCAAGGATGCAATCAGAACTGGAGTGCTGGTGTGCTCAAATGGAGGAGCTGTGCTTGTAAACTGCTCTGTCTTTAAACAAAAAAAGTGGCAACTGAAAATTTACTACAAAGAACTTTGCCAATGCAGAAAAAGACAATTCTTACACAACATACTGCCTAAAATAAGGAGATTTTTATCTGGACAAATAGCATGATTGAAAGATGGAATTTCATCCTTGGAAAAATTTGGAAAGTTCAGATGAGTGTAGAGAAAAATTCAGATCTAGAATAATGATTCTGTTCTAAAAACACTACCCACACACTTGGTTTTGAACTAAATACAAAATGTGAATTCAAGAACTTAAACAAATAAAAAGATTTTACAAAATCATCAAGACCATCAGGGTCACCAGGACTGTATTTCCATGCCCTGCTATTAGCATAAGGGCATGTTATCTGTTAGAGATGGAATTTTTCTGGCAGAAATCAAGATGTAATATACTATTACACTACAGAAAATCTATGTTAAAAAATAATGCATTACAGTCTCACCTGGCATTGCAAAATCTAAGAGGAGGCCAAAACCACAGCAAACAAACGAACCACAGTACTGAAGAAGCTTCTGAAGCTCATAAATAACAAGACTTGGCCACTTCAAATGAAGAAAGCCATATACTTAGCACTGAGAGGAAAAGATTGCAGTAAGAAAGGTAGGCCTAAGAACTCAGTTTGGTCATAAAAAATCAAACCTCTTGTTCTAGAGTAACATTCTCAATTCTCCAGGATAAACTAAATATTAAAAACAATATAGTAAACCTGGAAATTGTAACATATTTAATTCTGCTACATCTGATAAACCCAACATTGTCAAGTTTGTTTGAGAGTTACCATTTAGGTTTCCAGAATTTTTGTATCTATAACATTATTTTTACATAGCAGCCATATCTTTAGCTTTCCTTTACTTCTACAGTCCTATATTGATGTCCAAATAATACAGAACCTACTATGAAAGTGTGGAGCCACATCCTGATGTGGTGAGCACTACAAAATACCAGAGTGACAGAAATATGCCTGGGATGTCACTGCTGAAACTCTGCTCAGCGCAGAAGCTTGAAATCAAGAAAGCCTAAATTGTTAGAGGCTGATGTCCAAGACTCTTGGGAACTGCAGTTATGGAAAATGGAACCAGGAATAAGCAGAATATTTTGTTTCAAGGAGTCTCAAACAAATCTGAGCAACAGCAGTCAAAAGAGCATCAGCTCCTGACAGTTGCATAACCAGGTAAAAATCCAAACTTGCCCACAGGCAGCATGTACCATGTGTGGATTTAACGTAGGATTACAAGGCCTCTGATCTCCCTCGCACTTCAGCACTGGCTCACAAAGTGCACACAATCTCATGGCAAGCCACGTAGCTGCAATTGCACAGCTTTGTAGCAACCACCTTTCCATCAGGACTGTACCTGGCTTTGGGATTCACATAATGTTTCTCAAGTATCTTGCATGAGTATCATGTTCAATATCCTGCTCTGTGTGATTTGGGATGTGATATCCCTTTGTGGAAATAATTCTGTGTTTGCTGATGGCGGGAAGCAAAAAAACCAGAAGTGGCAATAGAAAATACCTTCGAGACTCATTGGATGCACTCAGTGAACACCATTAGCAAACACAAAGCTCTAAGTGGTTTCTGAGTGGTAAGTGCTGGATGGAAATCCATGTGGAGGGTGACTTAAGCCTTTGGAGTAATTTCTTCACAGGCGTGGCTGTAAGTCAGCCTGAGAAGCAGCTCCAGGAACCTTACAGGTGTGACTGGTTTTGCTCCTCTGAAGGATAAGTGTTTACTGCAATAAGAGCTAAGGCTCATTTCTACAAGACATATCACAAGCCCCTGAAACAAATACAGAAGGGAATAAGACAATTCTACAACTTCTCATATTTCCACTCCTGTGCCTTCTTCAGTACAAGTGTGAAAAGCCCATGTGTGTACACGTCCAAGGAAGCACTGAAATGCATGAGTTTATCAAGGCATCTCAGTCAAGAAACAACCTGTGACAAATCCATTACAACTGCTAAGACATGCTAAGGAGCTACAGCACCAAACAGGATCCATGCAGAACAGGTGGGATTGGAGGGATTTCCAGGTCCTACAGAGTTCCAGAGCCTCAGCAGCCCATCTGCTGCCTTTTGGGAAGTTGCCATAAACCCACTGGTTATTGATTACCCTAATTATCCTGGGAGCTGCATTGGACCCTTAAGCAATCTCAGGTTTAGAGGTACTACAGGTACCAGGGAATTAATCTTGCCTTCATTTTAAAGGTGTCCTGTTTTGCCTCTCTGTGTCCCAGATTCTGACCTTCTGTTGCTGTGCCATAGTTTGCTAACTTGATTGTTTCCTACCCCTCCTGTTAAAAAGCCCATCATTTTATCAGTTGTTTAAAGCAGATTAAAAGATGCCTTTGATATAATACCAATCTAAAGGCTTCTTGGTAGTTTCAATGATTTTCGTCTTTATGTATGGAGGAGATTAAGGGAGACCCTTGAGGGTTGCAAAAAAATAAGAAGTGAAATACTTTGCTAAAGTAACATTTTTTATTAAATTGATTTCTCTAACTTTCCTTGCTCCTAAAGAAAGTCTCAGCCAACATGCTAATGAGTGTGCGTTTCAGTGAGAGATACGTTACTCCATCCCATATTTTTGGGATGTGACTAGGCCCTCCTGGACAGATGGAGAAAGCAAGCCTAGGGGATACTCTGGAGAATGGAGACAATCAACATCCTTGTGGCATGGCGCAAATGGCACTGCATTGTGGTTTGTGAAATTTGAGTTGTCCAGATGTTTTCCTGCAGGTGAAACAGCCATGCACTCACCCTGTGTGCCTTTCAGGGCACCTTACATTCCTGCACATCGTATTTACATTCCTGCATCTAAAGCAAGCTTTTCCTCGACATCCAATGCAGGAACTGTGCCAGCAAGTGTTACCCAGCTGAATTGCTCTCAGTTCCTAATTTGCAGAATTTATCTTTTCTGTGTGTCTGGCCTTAGGACACACAGAAGTGTTAACAGGTGTGTGTTCACAGCCCACAGAAGTGAGGTCCACCACTGCGGAATAGGTAACTGGGAAGTTTCTTCATCTTTCTCAGCTCTTCTTCCTCTCTTACAAGAAACACCTCTGGGGCTGACAAAAGGACTAGCAAAGTCCTTTTTCCTTGCTCAGTATGCCCATAAAACAACATTATTGGGTTAAGCTTTTTGCATAAAGCCACATTTTTAAGACAAGCTTTTCTACAAAAAAATGAAGTCTTCAGCTCAATCCTTTAGTATCAAAAAATGCTAGTCAAAGAAGAGAGTTTATGAAACTGTGTTGCTGTAGTCTGTTTGGAAAGAATAAGGAGGAAATATCCTTGTTATCAACCCCCGGATGCTCTACACCTTACATTTATCTCTAATTTTTGTCTCTCTTTCTTCTCTTTAGAAAATAATAGGTTAGAACAACTGGTCATCAGGATAGGACATCTTGAACTTCCTTTTTTTTTTCTGTGTTACATTGTGAGGCAGAAAAGAACAAAGGAGGGGTCAGGGAGGCGCCAAAGTAGCCATTCATTTGTAAATAGTTAAAATTACACAGTTTAGTGGAGTGTTATTCAAAAGAGATGCCACACTTTTTGATTGGCCAGCATTAGATCTGCTGGTAAGCTAGCTGAAAGGTCAGGGAACATGAAATAACAGAAAAAGAATACTCAAATAAGGCAATGCATAATTATCTTTCTGTATTTCTCTCAGTTAATCAACCAATTTTTAATCATTCCTCTACAAAACGGCAAGACAAATAAGCTCAGATCACCGAAATAAACATGAGAAGAATCTGATTTGTATCAGCAAAATCCTTATTTCCAAAACGTTCTGTGATGAATCAGGATTAGATGCAAGCCCCTAGAAAAGTCAATCTGTCTGTTAAGTGCAGCTTTTAAATGAACTGGAATAGCATGTTTCTGATTACAATTTGATATGGTTTTGTTGGACGTGGTGTCCTCTCACAGCTGCTGTGGGGAAGGACCCTTGACATGATACCTGCTTCTTTCTCCTGCCTGGCTGGGCAGCTGTATGCTAATTACTTTGTTTGTCTGAGACTTCACTTCCCAGCTTGTAATAGTGTCCAGAAATAATTTGAGAAACATATTGCAACTATGTTTCATCCATGTAAATAGATGTCAAACTGAGTATCAGCTGAATCAAGGCTGCTTCGGGCTTTTCCCTAGCAAAAAACTTAAACACAGATCTGAGAGCTGAACACTTTTTCAAATTGCTTACAAGGGGAAAACATATTTTGCTTAGTAATTTCTTTTAAATTTACTTGATTTTATTTTTAAAAAACATCTGCACTTGAAGTAAAATGCTTTATTTGATCATGTTTTTTTCCCTGCAGAATCCTCAGTGAACCAAATTATAAGGACAACTGTAATTCTGAGCCAGTTTCAACACAAATCCAAATCAGAAAAAACACTTAGAATATGTGCTCAACTTTAGTGAGACCTGTCTTTAATAAAATTTAGTAGATTCTAAAATCTTAGCATGTAGTTTAGTGGTTTGCTGAATCAGAGAATAAAGTTGCCTCTGGCTGGTTGCTCCTTTCTCATTTATACTATTATTAAAAACAAATAAACACTTTCTTTGTGTTGGATAATTTCTTTTTATACTGTGTCCAGTATGATTTATCAGTAAATTCTTATGGATTTTTGGTGGCCTTTTTTCCTAATCCTTTCTCTTATGTTTCTAGTTTTCCACTGTCACTGGCTGCCTTTTCTTTTTTTTTCTTTTTTATTTAAGATTCTCCCATTGCTTATTTTCTCTTTGTTTTGATTTTCTGAACAGAATAATTATTGTTCCTTCTCTAGTTTTCTTCTCTCTCCTCCTTCCATTCTAATACCAAAACACTCATTTCTATTTTTGTATTTCTTTTGCCTGTACACTACGTGTAACCTCTTCCTGTTAAAGAAGGCAGGAGTGAACAGGGTCCCCAGGAGAAGAAAACAGATTCCATGTAAAGGGAGTCTTGGAAAGGTCATCAGAAATATCAAACTCTGATGAGGGCAGAAGTTCTGCTAAACTCATAAAATCATTAAAATAGATCAGTGAAAGGCACAGAAGAAATTCAAGTGTAGAACTTCAAGAGTGAGGGGAGGTGAGTTATGGGCACAGAGAGGCACATGTCCCACTCTAGTCCTACAGTGAGAGAAGGCAAGTTTTGGTGAGTTTTCTTTGCACAGCTGGCTTGTGCTAGCATGTCCCATGGAATGGAGCACAGAGAGGAATACAATACTGTATGCTGTACACTGACCCCTGGAATAGGAGCAGTGACCCTCATCGGCCCATGCAATGTGCTGGAAGATCAATGAGATATGCAAGAACTTCTTTATCAGTTATGATTATTTACTTTAGTCACCCAAGAAATGCTGGCTGGGCCTGTGTGGTTGCATTTTGTGGCTGCAAATGTCAGTAAGATGACACCACAGACCCATGACATGCAGCCAGTACTGGCAAGTAGCAATACCAGTGCAAGCAGCCAGCATTGCTCTCCCCTACTGCTCCACCTGCCCTCTTCAGGGATACATCATATTACTTAAGGTTTGTATGAAGCAAACTTTCCATGATGATTTGTTAAAGATGGAGTGGACAAGTGTAAACACTTTCCTCAATTTTTTAGAAAATTCACCTCGAACCCTACAGATGCATGTTTTCTGCCCCACAAGAGGATGCTGGAAATCACCATCCAGATTCAAATCACAGTCCATTTGGTGTAAGGACCAGCCTTCAACAGAATCCAGTAATATCTGCTTCAAAAATGTTGTGTTAGACAATTACAGGGCAAGTGTCTTATAAAGGGCATGTCTAGCTCCACTAGCTAGCAGTTGATTAATGTCCTAAGAAAACAGGACAAAGTTTTGTGAAAACCAGCCTTAATTTTATAAAAGAAAAAAAAACCAAATTTGTTCACTCCTGTGAACAAAATATGTATCTCTGAGTGATATTCCCCTACTGGAAATTTCCTGTCACTCTCCTCAGCTGATACAATCATCAAAGATATCTCAGTGTCACATGTGACACCATTGGAGGTCATCAGGAGCTCCAAAGAGTCATCAAAATAGATCTTGAACCCTCACCTTAGCTTTCTCCTGCAAATTCTGGCAGTTTAGGTTAAACCATGGTAATGACTCAACTAACAAAATCAGCTGGATTTGGCATTGAGGAAGACTAGGAGCAAGGCACTTTCTGGGGAAACTGCCCAGATGAAGAGCATGCTCTTTTTAGACTACCACCTCTAACAACTAAATCCAAAGGAACATATCTAATAATGCTCAGGTGTGAGCTTCTCTTGACTACATTTATCTCAACAGGTCCACTATCACTCTTTTAAACCAGAAAAAGGCTAGGAATTGTACCTTTCTCACTTCTAGATTTATTTAGTTGGTGAATTTAATATTACTACTACCACATTCTTCAGGAATGTTCATGTGATTTAACTGGTAACTAAGGTATTGCTCAGTGAGAGTAGACAGCACAACTCAAGTGAAGGTAGGGACAAGCAAAGCTATTTCTCTTCTAAAATAATCTGTGTTCACAGCAAAGGACTTCAACCCCTGTCTTCATTGTATGAAAATAAAATTCATAGAAGTGCACGTGTTATTTTTCTTTCAGTACACAACACCTTATGTTCTTGAAACAGCTCCTCTCTGAAATAAAGTAGGAGATCTCAGGCTTTAATGAATTCAATTGCTAGGCTTTGTGCCCTCTGCCTTTCTAGATAAAGCCTGCTCCCATTGAGTTAGGCATTACAACATAATTTTTTCCAGTTCATAATTTAAGCATGATTGGTTAGGGATACAAGAGCTTCAGGGCAAGAGAGATTACCACCTCCTCTGCATCATTTCTGTATCCAAGACACACTTCTCAGCAGCTTGGGAATAGAAGCAAATACAGGGTTTGTGCCATGGAAAGAACTGAAGAGCACCCTGCTTTATTGCACAAACTGGCATGATATGAATGATCAAAGGTTCTCAGCTGGATAGGGAATCTGGATGCTGAAATCCCAGCTGGCTGTCAGGAGAGTGGAATTCCCCGCTACAGACCAAAGGGCAGGGACCTAGTTCTTGACCAGTGAGCAAAAAACAAATATCTGAACCACTGGAAGATATGTGAAAGCTTTCATGGTCTTCATGGCTCTTTCTGCTGTGCTGTCCAGAAATCAGAAGACACCATGGCCACCCACTTCCTCTGTGCATCCCTGAGAGATGCAACTGTGTAAATTGACCACAATGTGGCCACCTCTTTTTAACACAGCACTTTAAAAAATAATATTATTTTCTTGACTTCTCCCTCACTCCTTTTTGAAGGTGATCTTTCTGGAGCTGAAAAACACCTGGGGTCACACTCCAGTGAGTCCCAGCCACCTCACCTGCCTGCCAGCTCTGCAGCTCTATATGCTTCATCTCCGGGACGACGGTGTGACTTTTGGAGGCTCTATGCCTCATTTAGCCCTGGTAATGGCCTAATTGGGTTGTAAAAATGCAGGAGCAGGAGCATGATAAAGAAAGATCTCCACTGTGCTTATTTCAGCAGGTGGAGGAAGAGGAGAGNAAGGAAAAGGAAAAGGAAAAGGAAAAGGAAAAGGAAACCTCACCCTTTCTACCTTGACTAGATATTTAGGTGTGTACTTTTATAACAGGGCATTATGCTGACTAGTTGTGCAGGTTGCATAATTAATGTGTCAAATGAAGGAGTACCAGGAGAGGGACAGATTTGGATAAACATTTTCACTTCCAGTAACTCTCTATAGCAGTCGGCCCCCTACCCATAGGGCTTCACTCCATCCCCACTTATTTCTTAGTAAGGGCTGAGATAAGGGGTACTTTCATTGTATAGGTGGGAGGGGAAAGGTGAGTGGGAGAAAAGGTGAGAGGAAAAGCAGGTGACAAGGGTGACTATTTCATGAACAGCAAAGGAAGCAGCTCATACAATTAGCCAAATGTCCATTCACGATTTCTCAGCCATACTTTCCCCTCTCCTGGAAGGAATCTTGCTACCTACCGAAAGAAAACCATCTTATCCTCTTTTGAATTGTTCTGATATTTTTTCCTGGCATCCCATAAACCACTCAAAGAGTGGAATGCTACTCCTTTCCTCAGAAAATCTCAGAAAAAAATAAAGAAATACAAGTTTCAAAAGGTGAAGAACCTCTTCCTCTAGGGATCTGTTCTTCAGCAACAACAAGAGTGCAGGACCAGGGTATGAACTAGATTCCTCTTCACCTAACATGATAAAGATAAACCAAAAAATTTACTTCGCAGTGGAAGGGGCAGCCTTCCCTTTTGATGGTCTTTTTTTAATGAGCTTTCATCATCCCCAACAAGATCCCAGCTATTTACCTGACTGTGTTTTCTCCCTTTCCTCTCTGAGTGGGAGTCCTATATTGTCTCAGAGTAGCCTCCAGAACTGGAGCCAAAATTGCTCATACAGTACTGAAGTTACAGAAGTGCTCTATACTTGCCATTGTGTAAAGGACAACCTATATCTATTTTAGCTCTCTACCTTGGGGACTGGTACAAAATATCCTGTGCTTTATTCATATCTAGTATTAAAACTTCCAAGAATAGATATTTGGCTGATAAAACTTCCAGAGTATTCGGCTGTAAATCAGAACTCATCCTCACTGGTAGTATTTCAAACGTCTGATTGGGCCTTGTTGCCCTTTTTTACAGTGCAGCCCTGTAAGCATTTCCACTAACTCAACAGCAGGGGCAGCAAACAGCATGAAGCAAGCAGAAGCAGCCAGTGGGAGGAAAAGCAATTCAAGGATTTTCAGGCAACCTCTCGTGCTTCCTTGGGGAAACTCACTGGAATTGTTCCTAATAAGTTTTTACTCACATTTCCTGCCTGCTTCCTATTACAATTTCCTTGCTAACTTAAAAAAAACTGTGTTGAGGGGGAATCGATGTATGTGTCAAGTGGCCAATAAAAAGATTTTTAAGTTTCCCAGGGCTCTAGTGGTAACACAAAATTTTCTCTGTGGGAGCTCAATCAGCTCAGCCACAGAATTGTTTCTGATAGACTAGAAATTTTAAGTGCTTGCTTTCATCTAGTAATTGCCTGGGTACCAATACTAGTGACGTGGTTACAATTACGGTATGCAAGCAGAATGTGGCATGGACCTATATGAGGGGTTGGTTCCAGCCAGGCTTGGAGCTTTAAATGGGACAATAATCACTCCCACTGACTAGTCGTGTAAAATCAAATGGGAAATGTAAATGAAAGTGTTAAGCCTATCTAATCATGGACCAAAAACGCACTTCTAAGTACAAAAATATTTACACTAAACCAGAAGCCGTCTGGAAAGTGTTGGCAATAAAAATACTAAAAACCACTTATTTGTAGCATGGATGAAAGGGGAAAGTAAAAACAATTAATAAATTCTAAGATTCTAAATATGCAGGGAATTTATGAGGGAAGTTTATATGATCAAGGAAGTACTAAATAGTTAACAGAGGTAAAGAGGCAGAAATTATATTTTTATAAATATAAAATGTGCCCAAGAGTGGCCACGAGCCCATTGCTAGATGCGGGTGATAAAACTGTAAATGACAATCCAAAAAAGGCGGAAATATCGAATAAACATTTTGTCCTTCGCACATTGTTTTGTCCTTGGAATGAAGCTGTAGAATGTATCATCCCATATTACGTCAGCCCAACAAAATTCACCGTAGGTAATAAAAGGAGATGTGAGACGAGATCTGCTAAAATTAAATGTTTTCAAATCAACAGGCCTGGAGTCTTACATAAACTAAATGAGGAGTTCTCCGAATCACTAGTGTTGATACTGAACAACTCATGGAAAAATGGGAAAATTTCAAAGGGTCAGAGAACTGCAAGTGCATGCAGTTATTAAATAACTACTAAAGAAGGAAGGCCCAGGAAATTATAGGCACTATACACCAATATCAATCTGGGTACAATAATGAAATGAGTTAAGACAGCACTCTTTCTAAAAATCAATGAGGATAAAATATTATTAATTCTAACCATAAAATACCCCACTGGTCTTTTTATGAAATTATGAACTAGATACAGACAACTATATAGAGTACAACATGGACATGTCCAAGGCAAATGACTGACTGGATTAAAAGTTGGAATTAATAGATTCAAAACTAGTTTATGGATGGATCTCAAAGGTTTTGTTTAAGGGATGGTATCAACAAGAGGAGTATTTTCTAAAGACACCTCCCAGAGATCAACATCATTCTGAACCTATTCCATATTTTTTAACCAGTCCTGTAGATTGTAAAATGAAGCCATGTTTGTTAAAAGCTGAGTCAAACACAAAAACTAGCAGTGAAGAAGACAGTTTTAATGTATGATTGATCACTAATGTTGGCATATACAAAACTAAACTCTCCCCTGGGCACCAGTGATTTTCCGTGCTATGCTCAACATACTCATATTCCCGGTGGCTCTGCATTGAAATAACTCTATAACTCAATCTCATGTTTCAAGGCTTCTGTGGACAGCCTGCAGGAGGGAGAGGACAGCCCTTTTTTCTGATGCCCAATTTACCCACACGCTCTAGGATGCTTGAAGAAAGACAAAGCTCCACTGATTGGCAGCAGCTAGACTGAGACCCTGAAAAAGTTGCACCAGTGTCCTGCTAGGACACAAAGGATCTATTTTTTCTTAAGTGCGTATGTTGGTCTAACTTGCTCACACGCTGAGGGTCAAATTTAAAGTCAGATATGGAATTAGGAAGGAATTTTCCATCCCACAAAGACTGGCGAGAATCCCAAGTGCAGCTAACTCACTGTTTTCTCTTCTTATCTCCCTAGATTTGGACAGGGAGATGCAAATCACAAACTTAAACCCAGAGATTTAATAGACTTACAAGATCTTAAAATAAAAAAGGGACATATTTCTTCAGGATGCAATCACTGCATGACAGAGGCTTGATTCTCCTGAGTCAATGTGGGGCAGAAGGCATGCATAGTGTTTTGGTAAGGGAAGGGTATGCGTGATGTTGTACGTCTTATGACAATTGTATTGAGAGCTCCTCAGGACACAACGTAAGCCCCAGGACACAAGGAAAGACTGTGTGTGTAGATGGTGCTGTAGATGTGCCACTGTCATAAAATGAGAACAATGCAATACTGAATTTTGCTGCAGACCATCTAAACTGTGGTTGTTGAGGAATTCCTTCACTTAGATGTTTCAGCTGTTTAAGGCAATCCTCCTAGAGTCTATCTAACCAAAATGACCAGAAAACCAGCTAAAAAGCAGCCACCAGTTAAAACTACCTCTGGTGTTGACAGATCAGCTTACTGACAAGGAAAGTGTTTCCTATAGTGTCAGCACAGTAAAAGTTGAACTCTAGGTCACATGTATGCTTGTCTTAAGCACAAACAAAAAGCCCTGATAAGTTCCAGATCTAGAGTCCTTTTCCTGTGGGTGCTACTGTAGTGAAGCAGAACAAGCCTGGCTTGATGTTCAGATAGTAGGCTAAACCTGCAGTGTTAGCAGTGGTGTGATGCCTTGTTTTGACTTACACTGAAGAGAGCAAAGACAAAGCCTCAAAAGGAGAATGAATAGAGATGAGCAAGAGGTTATTTCATTGATACATCACTTTTCAGAGAGCTGCCCATACTTAAAAGGGGAAAAGCAAACACTGAACCTGGAAACACATTCAAACACTCACGAAAGTGGTCTGACTTTTTCTTGCTTTTGACTGTAGAGATTCAATTCTCAAAATGCGCCCTTGCTAAGACCAAACCTACCAGATCTGTAGCCATCTAAAAGATCAATATGTTACAAAGTGAAAGGGAATACTTCTAAAATTAGCCTATCAATGGATGCCCCTTCCCACTATTGAAAAGACAGACCTAAGATGTACCACAGAAATGCACTTGACCAAATCTGGATTTCTGTAAACTAGAAAACTCTACTGAAACAGCAGACTGGCAGTAAAAAAGCACCACAACAGTCAAGGCAACAAACATGTACAAAGTGACTGAGAACAGCAAATTTTAATCAAATCATTCAAGCCTTTTGTTGTTGCTTACCTTGATTATGTCAGACAATAGTGCTAAAGAGTCTTGCTAGAGACTATGTGATGTCACTTTTCTAAATTACAAAATGTCAAGGCAGACTGCTCCTAAAATTTCAGAAAACAGCATATTTACCTCTTTTGCTATCTGCAAAGCTGAAGGCAACAATTTTGAACAAAACAAAGCACCCCCTCTGGGTACTTCTGCAAGGAATCAGGGAGAGCACAAAAGTACCATTAGCATTTGTAACCTCTTTCTGAGCTAAACCCATTAGCTACAGAAATACTGCTAAGAAAACAGTAATAGGAGGCACTTCAGTAAACAACTACATCAGCAAGATTTCGAGTGTTCACTGTATAGGCCTAATTTCTTGCCAGCCTAATTTCTTGCTCAGTCATTTAGTTCTTGTGCAACATTGAATGCAGCAAAAGAAATCTCTGCTTCCCCAGCCAATAAATAGATAACAATTAGCTGTGACCTCTTTTGTGGAGGATGGAAGATGCTGAGACTGAATAATTGTTCCTCAGCAAAATAGAAGGACACAATCTTATTATATATAAAATTATGATAATGAACTGCGTACACCTCTCATAGCTTCTCTCCATGGATCTAAGACTTCCTAACAAACATTAAATTAATCTTTGCCGCCATGCTCTTGGAAGACAAATGATACTTTGCTACAATTTGTTTGCAAGTGGGAGGATGTAATGAACAGCTAATGCTTACACATCTAATTTAAAAAAATGCTTCCATGATTTTATTTCTAAATGTTTATTTAATTTCCCAAAAGTGAAACTGAGAAAAAGTGTACTATTTCATGCCAGTCTCTCTCTACCCCTTCAGCTCTTTGAAGCCTTACAACATCAAGCCTGTAAATTCAATTTCTGTGTCTGGAGGCTCAGATCTAATAGCTCTGTCTGGAACATCAGTATCAAGGGATCTTGTCTTCAGAGTTTAAAGGAAAACAGCAAAGAGCTTTCTGGAGAGACAGAAAAATTCTATGATTTATTTTAGAGAAAGATTATTAAGAGGTGACAACTACAAGAGCATATTACTTTTATTAATAGCTTCCCAGTATTACAGTGTACACCAAAATTTATGTACAGACACAGAAAAAAAAGAATGTATTCTCACCTATCTATAACTTGCCCAGGTTCTCTCTCCAGCAGAAATCATCACTCATTTCAGAAAAAGACACAATGAGCTGGGATAGTTAACCTTCCACCTCAGATGCCACCATCATCTCCAACAATTTTAAGTTCTTTAAACACTGAGGCAAAAGGACTTCATGTTTCTATCAGTAAGTGTCATCATTAACAATGAATATTCTTACTGCTATGACTAAGCATCACTACTTTTTAAAAACCCATTTTTGCAAGCCTGCTGTATTCTTGGGCCAGTAAATTTTCAGTGGTTAAATATTCAGACATACTTACTGATATACATATCAATAGTGTTTTTAAAAACCCACACAGATTTTCCATCTATCCTGACTGAAGGACGTAGCTGGGTAAGTTTCCCAACCATATTACTGTACACATTTTAAGACCATCTGGAAGAGACAATGCTCAAGCTGTACTCAGGAGACAAAAAATGAGGACTGCTCCACTGAATCCAAGTTCAACTCTTCCTTTTTCAAAGGTGAACAATTTTTCAGCCAATTGTGCTTACCATGGGTGTTTGTCATCATACCTTCTATTGACAACTATGAATCAGACACCACCATTGCTCATGTTTTTGCATTTAGGTGATTAATATTTCTGTATTTATAAACATATGTTTATATTCAGGTATTTCACGTAATAATGAATTTAGAAACACATCAACCCATCAGCGTGTCTTGGTGTGTTTGTCAGCGTGCTGTTCCTATCAGCTTTGCTGCATCTTCTGGGATCTAGCCTTGTTGAATAAAGTTTGCATCATGTCAGCCCAGCAAAACGCACAGCTTTAAAAGAACAGAGTTTTTATGGAGAAAACCCCAGTGTCTCATTTGCAAGGGCAGAGATTCCAAACCAGTATGGTTACACAGGTCCATCACCTTAAGAGGTCCAGGCCTTGAGACAGGTTTCTTTTTAAGCACCATTTTCTGTTAATGCATCTGACAGACGTTGAAATGGATGAATCATTGCAGTTAGATCAGCTTTCCCTGAGCCAGAGTGTCTTATATAGACCTATAAATATAGATCTATTTCAAATAGAGCTCCAGCAAAACACGTTGCTGAATAAAGACAGGTACAATGATTGATAAGAGGAAATGAAGAAATTACCAGAAAGTAAGAAATTCCTTATATAACTTTTATATGATTCCACGATTTAACTTACATGAATTCACTTTCTCTGTCAAATCCTACCCTCACTTCTTCTGCGGAGCACAAGAAAAACACAATCCACAACATCCTCCGTCTCCCTCTTTCCTATTCAGAGAACCACAAGAATCTGCTCTTTTGTTTGTGAACATGTTGGCAATCTGTCAGATGCCTGGCTTGGGTCTCAAAAAATGGTGTTTTAACCTGGGCTGAAGAATACCTGTCCCACCTGCGGAGCATGAACCTCTACATGCTTTGCCAATGGTCAGACCACACAGCGAGAGGATTGAACCAAACTTGCAATGTGGGAAGGTGTGACAACAGGAAATGCAGGGGCAGCATTTGAAAAATGCACACTCCCAGAAGCCAGGAGCTGGATTAAAAGAGGACATAGCTTTGAACAAAGGTTCAAACTCTGCTCTAATATGAGAGTGAAAAAGAGATGTCCAGACAAACAACACTGGACAAGCTTCCTTTCTCTTGATATTGTGTGATTTGAAAGGATCCAATAGTCATGCACGTGCTTTCTGATTTCCAAACTAACAATTTAAGACCATGGAATAGCTAATATTACTTGAAGAACTGCAAACTAAATTGATTTCCAATATAAATTTCTAAACTAATATTAAAATCTGTGTAAAGCTAATTAAAATTTCAGAACCTGCTTTCAATTTTACCTACATTACTTTTGTAATTACCGATTACTTATGCATGATTAAATCACCCTGTAGCCAGGGAGCAGGAGTTTTTCCTCAAATCATAATTGAACCTGTGTGATTATTTTGCTATTTTATATAAAAGAGTCAAAATAATTTCTGTCATGGAAACACATGACCTAGGACTGAGCTGAAGAAATAACTAGCTCAGCTTCATAATGTGAGCTGAAGTCTGTACTGCTCTATTGATCCATTTTTTTCCTTTTTCATCTCAGTATAGAATGAACGAGAATGACCTTTTGATATTTCAACTGAGAGTCACTTTATCACACAATCTGTGTTTACACAGTCATAAGTATTCCTAGAATAATATCATGTCACCCAGCTGTTACTGTAGTTTTATACATATCTATGTAAAGTCTTGGAACATGCAGAATATTTCTGAGGAAATGGTCCAAGAAGATAATGTAAAAAGGACAGCTCAGTTACCAATCTGCAGAGAAACCACAAGATCTTCTTTCTTTAGGCATTTAGGAAAATCAGAGGTATAGTGAGTGAGAACTGGGATAAGGTTTGCAATTTGATATAGTTATGAATTTTGTTCAGAATAAGGACATCTGAATATTTTTAAATGTAATTATTACTCTTAACTGTTTAAGTTGCACTGTAAACATGCACCATATTAAACAGATGTCAGGACTGCTGAGGGCTTTACAAACTAAATAAACTGCGGAAGGGGGGTTTATTTTTTGCCTCTTTACAATTTACACAATTCATGCAGATAAGGATTTTATTGCTTTGTTAATAAAAATTAAAGATAGCAGAAAGCAATGACTCTAAGCATCTGTTACCACCCATAGTTTAAACAGTTGATTGAGAAGAGACTATGTGCTGCAGCAAACAATTACATAAAAGTAAATGTTGTTGTACAAGTCATGCCCAGGTTCTCCAAGCTGTTCTTGGCATAAGACCAGCAAAGGTGAAACAAAAATAGCTTTATGTCATCCTTGCAGTTGCCCAAATCCAGTAATACACAGAGAGGCCAGCCCCAGCCCTGCATGCCACAGTGTAGTAACAGAACTGCTCTATCACCCACTTGCCTGTGGTTCCAGCAGGTATTTGATAACTGAGGACCACAGGGAGAAAGTGAACTTTAATTCTCACAGGTGTTTTCCCCAAGTACAGGAAACTTTAAGTGAGCTGGTAGGTACCAAGGAAATAGGTCTCTGGATTTCAGAAACACCCCAACTGAAAAACTCTCCTCCCTGAACTTTCTGGATGAAACAGTGCCACAATATTAACTTAGACCACTTTAATTTTAACTAGGCTAAGTATATAGGTGAGACAGGCAGAATGCACAGGCAAGGCAACTGAGAACAGCTCAAGGAGGCCTTGGGGCTGTTGGTGGATGGGAAGACCGACATAAACCAGCAAGCAATGTGCTCTTCCAGCCCAGAAAACCAACCTGGCTGGCCACCAGGTCAAGGGAGGTCATTCTTCCTCTCTACTCCACTTTCATGAGACCCCACCTGGAGTGCTGCATCCAGTGCTCTGGGGCCTCTGACATAAGAAGCCTGAAAAAGAGAAGTTTGAGGGACACCATATGCCAGCCTTCCAGTAAGGAAAGGACTACAAGACAGCTGGAGAGGGAATTTTTACAAGGGGATGTAGTGACCGTAGGAGAGGAGATGGTCTTAAACTGAAAAAGGTTTAGATTTGATATTAGGAAAAAATTCTTCCCTGTGAGGGTGGTGAGACACTGGAACAGGTTGTCCAGAAAAGCTGTGGAAGCCCCATCACTGGAAGTGTTCAAGGCCAGGTTGGATGGGATTTTGAGCAACCTGGTCTGATGCAAGGTGTCCTCGTCCATGGCAGGGAGGTTGAAATGGGACAATCTTTAGGGCTGCTTCCAACCCAAACCATTCTATGATCCCACAGGTCACTGGGTTCAACTTCTATCAGCCCACAGTATTGAAAGGAAAAAATGAGAGCCATGAGTTATCTAACCCTACTGCTGGCTCTTTTAGTGAAATCATGTTCTCTTAATTAGGAGCTGTAGGTCTCATAATCCCTTTCCCCAACAGGGTGTTAGCTCTCACCTAAAACACTTAATTTAGGAAGGAAATGTGCATTGTTAGGTACACAGCAGCACTGTTGCATTCCATGCTTAACTGAGAATTATGAACCCTTTCCTTCCTAGCTGTAAGGTTATTAGATACATGAATAATTTTTATAGTTGCTTTGCTTCTGAAGAAGGTGGTGTAGTATTAGTGTGAGCATCACAGAGATACATTAACTGGCAATTACTGTCTAAAGCCAGAGACAAATCATCAAAAGAAAAGAAGGAAAAAAGATGAATCCCAGTGAGAAACAAAATATTTAGGCTTTTACATGTTTAATATGCTTATCAAAAATTCCTCCTTTCAATCTCTAGGCCTGGAAATCAGATCATTTTTCTAACTTGAATGTAAGTTGCCATCTAAACCTATATTTAGATGAATGACATGACTATGAACGTAAGTACCCAACAATAGAAATCTGAACCTGAAAATTATAGTTGTGCATTTTTCTACTTTGATAATCCCTGATAAAAAATGGGAACTTGTTACACTGTAATTAGACATTTTTAAAAGCTCTTTCAGGTCTTTGGATGAAACACAGTATCTGGATGCCAAGATGTTGTCAGCTTTTTACTGTCTGGAGCTGTATGTTTAAATCCTAGCTCTATCAAGTCAAGCTTTCTTATTTCTGAGACAGCTATTTCAATGTGTTTTGATTTACTATGAGAGACCTTTCAAACAAGGCCATATAATGTAGGGTAGTTTCAAACACTGCCTATAATAACAAAAGCCTAATAGTCTACATGTGTTGCGTGCAAGCATATTCCTTATAATTCACAAAATGTTATTGTTTTTAATGGACATCTCTCCAAACCTACCTGCCAGTTTGCAAATTGCTAACAGCAACAGGAAATTGTAAGGACAAACTGCACCCTTCGTGTCACCTACAGACTTCTGCATCCTCCAGGCTGTCGGCACAACTGTCAGTAATTCTCAGTTACATGTCAGTAACTCTTTGGGCAAGGTACACAAAGAGAGAGGATACAAATTGTTGTGTCAGCTCTGCCTGTTTTTGTGATGTTAATAGAAATTACAGCACCAAGATTTGTTTTAGACTTTGGTAGCTGCAGTTATTGCCCTGATAAACATCGCAACAGACGTATTGAGTAAGAAAATGACACTGCTACAAATCCCCTCCCAGAATAAGATTTTCACTTTAAAAACTGCAAATATTAACAATATCATGGCATTGTTTATAGGAAAGGCATTTTGGCAAAACTGTAAAACTTTAAGGAAAAATAAGTAATTTCAGAGTAAGTAATTTACACTATTTTGATATAGAGGTATTAAAATAATCTGTTCATCAATAACAATCTTTGTCAATGGTCTCTTCTCCCAGACTGTCACGGGGATCTTCAGTTTCATCTGCCACGCACTGTCACCAACCTCAAGGTTCTTAGAAATACCATCATCTACAGCTGCAACTAGCAATAGTCCCTACCTAGAACCAAGGAAAATTAAGTGCTATGCCTTGGTGACACTAGCAGGCAAAAAGTCTATTTCTACAAATAAATTTTGATGTACAATGCAAGAAATAAGTTATTAGGGGAGAAAGAAAACAGGCATTATATGGGGAAAGCAGCTCAGCCTTGTAAAAACAACAAATGGGGAGCACTCAGCCTCACAGTCCCTTGTTTCACCTTGTTGACCCTGTTCACTCCAACAGGGACAATGTTCTTCCCACATTTCCCTTAGGCAGGTCTGCAAAACAGCAGACAGTGCCAGCTCTGTGTCTTCCTCAATTCCCACCCCACTGCTGCATCTCGTCAGGTCTCCGGAAGTGCTCCAGACCCTCTCTCTCCTGATGGGTTCAGTGCTAACCCTGCAGCATCTCTCATTGCACTGTGCTGCCAGCTGTGGTGCTGATGGTATAACATCAGACATGTCCTACTTTAGCTAGAGGAATTCCAGTTTGACAAGTAGGGGAAAATGGCTGGATCTAGGCCCCTAACATTCATACCTGCAGCTCTGTCACTGCACATAGGAAGTCTAAGAGCATGGACAGCCACTGCATTTCTCTCCATATTGTTCACCTCTGACAATGACCAGAATGTATGGATATTTTTCATTGTACTGAATTCCTTCTCATTAAGAGTGTCCAATTTTTCTTGTCCTTAATAAAATGCTTCAGTTTACCAACTGAAAACTGAAATAGACCCTATGGAAGCAATGGAAATAACTAAAGCAAAACAACTACCAAATACTTAATCTACTTCATTCTGGCTATTTCCAGTATATGGTGACCGATCACGCCTGTGTCAGATTCCAGCCACAGAGTTCCTTATGCACCCATGGTCAGAGCATTAACTCAGCAAGAATGTACCTGTGACTTTTGTGATCAGACACCACGTGGTTTCATTTGAACCTGGGTTTTCTATTTAAACTAAACATCCCTGCCTGTCATGGCTGTGAACCAAAACTTCAGTGCTAAGTAGAGTAAAACAAATACAGCAAGTGTTGCAGAAGCTCCAGAAGAGGAAGGGGCTGCAGTTATTAACAGTGAAGAACTAAAGCTCAGGTCCTTGAAAGTTCTTGAGATACTCATCATCCTCTTTAGGCACAAAGAATTTTCCAGCCCCAGAAGTGTCATCCAGCTGCTACTTAAGCCTGGAGGATTGGGATCTCATCTCTGCAAGCCAGTACACTGATAATGTGCATCCTGCACCACTTCATGGAGAGACACTGCTCAAATCTCTCAGCTGAAAGCTCCCAGGAAGAGTATTCAAAGTATGTGATCTAACTGTGGAGGAGGGAGGGTAAAGGCCTCCCTTTAAGATTAAGCACAGCTTTCTGATTGACTGATGCTTTCAAAGGCTTTGGTATGAAAATGGACATGACACATCAGAGACCATTAACTATGTAAACACTGCTTCCTAAGAAATGAAAGCAGCAGTAATTGTACCCTAGTTAGCTGCTGAAATTACTCAACCCAGGACTATCCTGGGAAGTAAAAGAAGCACAATATGCTACCAATGTGTTTGTTAAAGACAGAAGTCTAAATGATATGAAGAATTCATGTTTATAAACTCATATATATATTCACACACCAGTGATGATATTTATGTTTGTAACCTTATTACAATGCTTCAGACAAGGATATTATATGGAGTAATGTACTTAAAAGACACCATGGCACAAAAAGTGGAACCTATTTCTGTTGTTTAGAAACTGGACTTTTGTACTCTGTCATTCTCTAACTGGATCCAGCCCCTTCAATCTCTAATACATAAACCAGGAGAATTAGAGTTGCCTCCCTAAGGTGAGATAAGGACTGTAGGCATGTTCCCTGAAATAATAAACACAGGCAGCAGAAGATTTAGTATTACAGCTTGGTTTATAAATCTATGTGTTTTTCCTATAATGAAGGCCACTAAATGGAGGAAATTCATCAGCAGGGTATGACATTTTATAATTTGTGCAAGAATATGACAGTCTTACAAAATATATGGCTATGCAGAAGGCATAAAATATCTGTGGGATTATATGTGGCATAGATTAGTTGTCCTTTGAGCAGATTTCTGTTTTTCCAACACAAAGTTCCTGTAAGGAACTACCTCCACAATTCAAAATACTTACAGAACACTCATATAGAAAGAATGGCATATGGTGTAGAGTGTACTGCTTGGTGCAGACTGGGTATAGTTTAGCTAAATTTCTCCTCAATGGCTAAATGTAGAACATTTTCTAAAATGTAAGAGAGAGATCTGAAAACTGGATCTTTGTTGCAGGGCTTGGACAGCTGGCTTTACCAGGGTTAGTCAAAAGGTCTCAGTGAGTATTAATTACGATACATTAAAAATATTTAAAAACATATAGAGCTAAATGGGTCATCTTGGCAGCAACTACCCCAGCAGACTGGTGGGGTACAGGTGGACCCATTCAGTCATGGCTTCCCATAAGAGGATTTCAAGCAGTGTCAAAGAACTGAGCAGAAATGTGTGTTGTGTGTGGCAAAGACAGTAGTGAGGTGAAACGTGGAAGAAGATGGGAATAACGAAGTAATTCCTGCCACAACCACCTACTATTGAGGCACCAGTCCAGACATTTAAAGTTGCCTACAGTGTGCCTTGCTGGAATATCAGGGATAATCTGCTCTGTACACCTGCAATGGTACTCACTGAAAATTTTAAAGGTACCTGAATCTTTCTGGGAAGGTGAAAGGGTGCAAAAAACCCGGTGTGATACCCAGGTCCCTAATCTGTAAATTCACTGATGAACTCCATCACCACCAATCCCCAACTTCCCTTTTCCCTTGTCACTGTGGAGTTTTTTGCAATGGCTCACGTGAACACAGCCATGAGTGGTTGGTTCCATGGAGCTGCTGAGTTTGGTGAACACTTTGATACTAACAGCAAGTATGAGAGATACATATCTGCTGTATTCACTGTACAATCACTCTGCTCCCATCCCTTAAACTTTCATGTCTAGTTGGTAGTAGAGGAGTCAGGAATAATGGGGCTAGGGGAAATCCCCCCACGGTATTACATTCATTCAACAATTAGTAATGTTCCTTTACACAGGCAGTTCCCAAACAAACTTCACAAGTAAATGCATAATTAATGGTGCCAGGCCATAGGTGAGCCAGAGGGTAGAAAAACAGGAATGGGGAATGAATGTCCTCATTTTCAGGAAGATTAGGACTACAAGGTAAAAAGAAAGCACAGAGGACAGAAAGCAGAAAATACCAGTTATTTAGTACTTCTTGGAGGAAAGGACATCTGTTAAGCACTGCCTTGAGGAGTTGACATGAAATTAAAAGATGAAGAGTCTTCTCCTTAACCTAATCTGCCTAAAACAACTTCAGTACTCTGTGGCAGGGACCAGCTCTCTTCTGTTTGCAGGGCATACTGTAGACCACTATTCTGGTTCATAACATGTTCTCCTAAGAGAAGACAGGTATCAGGTCAGCAGCCCCATTGCTTGCAAAACCCAGCAGACTTTGAGCAATGTAGTGATACTGGAAGGACTTGCTCACAGAAGGCAGAAAGTTAGCAGAGCTGCATACAGCAGGAATGATTTATAGCGACCCTTCAATATTAAATTTTACTTTGGGTTGCCCCTAAATGTTCTGCTTTTCATAGGATGTATGTAAAGAAACCCCAGACCGCCAGTCTCTCAATGTTTTAATTCAAGATATCTAGTGTCCAAGAATATCAGCAGCCCAATAGGCAAAGAGAAACATCAAAGGTCAAATTCTTTAAAGTAAAAGTGACTTTTCTTTAGATCAATAAACCTATATATATTGATTATTCATGTGAAACATCTGAAAAAAGTCCTGAAATAAACTGTCTTAAGTTTAATGATTACCTACATATTTGGTTTGCTCTGACAAGTTGGTGCATCTGTTACCTACCTTTTAAAGCTCCCCTATTGCTATTTTCAAGTAGCAAATTTATTTAGGAAAGCTTACTAAACTGATCCCATAATTTAAGAGAGTGTTGTAGCGAATTTATTGTTACTCATTAGAGGTCATTTAATGTGTTCCTGACTTATTAAGCTGAAATAACTGGTTTTAGATGCTGAATACTGTTTAATGTCTCAAAAATAGTGTATTTGTGCAAACTATTACAGAAAAAAAATTCCATCAAGGAATTCCTGTAGACACTATCATGGTCACCAAGTTAACTTTTTCAAACAGATGCCAACATTTTAGCTTCAATGAACAGAATGTTCACATAACTACCTATTATTTTGGTTGTGAGATGTCTTTGTGTTGACTGACTTTTATCATTTATTTCAGAACCATGCATGTACTTTCTGGTTGACTCACAGCTATGTAATAATAATTTGAGAGGACTGAATTTCATTTCATGACTGTCTACAGGCTGCATCATAAATTCAAGATTCCTCACTCTCCACTGATCTCCCACAGATGCCAAAAGGAAGCTTGTACAGAGATCAAAGGAAGAATCTGGGCTCTGTGTAGTAAAATAAAACTTTCAGTTGTTATTTTTTACATCACATTCAGAACTGCTTACTGGAAAATGTTCCCTTTGCTAGGATCATTGCCACCCTTGCCTCCTGTCTCTATTCCCTTCCCCATCTTCTTTCCCTTCTCTGTTTTCCTTTTCTTCTCTTTGCATGTGTCATCAGAGATTCCCACTCCCTGTGCTCTGTGTTAGAATGGTCACTGTAACACACACTGTGCCATCATTAACCACAAGTGCCTGCATTCTGACAGCTCCAGAGGAGTGCTGGCTCAAATCTGTCTCCAAACTGTGGACATAGCACAATGGCTCTCACTTTCAGCTCAAGAGAATATTGCATATCTATATCTGCAATGTCACAGCTGGGTTTAACACAATCTTCCCTTCCTTCCTCCCCAGTATTTTTCAAGAATCAAAAATCATGACCCAGGCACTCACTAACTGCTTTACCCATATCAGACACTCACCCAGGTGTTCTGTATCTTGTCCACCAAAGAACTCAACACCAAGTAGTCTCTATTCCAGGCAATGCAGGCAGAGGCAGGTTATATATGCCAGCCCCAAGAGCCCCAAACTATTAATAAATAAAAATTAAAAGTTCAGTAGCGTAAAGTTTTCCCTCCAGCTCCAAAATGGATTTAGATCAGTAAAGCTGGTTTCAGACACAGGGGTTCCAGTTATAAGAACCACCTGAAGGCTGCAGATCAGAGAAGGGGTAAACCAACCCTATGCACCACAACAGTCAGTAGAATCATCCTGAAAATGGAGGACAAAAGGATTAGATATGTTTGAACCCATCTGCTTTGCCTGGTTTGTCAACCATACCATAAAATAATGCAAATGGTTTTGCATTGAAATTCCAGTGTACTTTAGAAACCCCTGTTTCTAACCTAGGTATTTCTAACAAGATCCTGTGAGACACAGTTCTTATCCTCACTTTTGAAACTGGAAAACTGAAAGAAAATGGTTTGTCTGAAGTCAGTGTCCAAGCTCAGAACAGGTTCTGGAATGGTCAATTACAACTGAATCACTAGATTGTGTTGCCTTCACCATCATTTCACGAGGCATGAAGAGATTGTAATCTCTCATGTTTTGTGAGTTGGGCTGTTCTTATCACCTAACTTTCTCAGCTGAACAAAAAAATGTGCTTACATGGAATTAGCCTTGAAACATCAGCAGAGAAGATTTTGGTACTAAAGCTACCTCCTCTCTGTAAATGTCCTCTTGCAGGCTACTTGGTGTCAATAATGTTCTTAAAATCATTGGCACAAACTAGTGCAAGTAAAGAATTCTGCACTCTTGCAGTTAATAAGTGACTGAGAAAGGCTGTCAATTTATGCAGAAGAGGTTGTTTGCAACCAATAATAGATGCAACAGCTTGCAACCAACATGCAGATGGAATGAGAGTGAACTGAAAAGGTCCCCGTCTCATTTGACATTTTTGCTCATAATTCAGAAGACAATCCTAATAAATCAAATATCAAGAAAATATTGAGGTTTGAGAATGGTGGAAAGGGTGTCAGGCTGACAGACCTGGGATCTGAATTCTTCCATTGAGACATAAAGTTTAACACAGGAGGTAGCTGTTCAACATTTTCTGTCAATACGGCTCTACTGATACTTTGAGAATGATGACAAAATTTTGCCTGCATGTCACCCACTCCACCACTGGCTTTATTGAGAGGTTATTGGTCAGACAGCCTGCTATCAAATACTAGGATGAGATTCGACACACACTTGGGCACAGCATTAGGATCGCCCTAATAATTTTACAGCTGTCTCCAAACATCAGCCTTGTCATGTCCTAGAATAAAAGAAATTACTTTGGGATGTTTTGCATGGTTTCTAGTCACTAACCTGCCATAACCAATCTGCTTTAAAAATAATTATTTTTTAACAACTTCAATTATATAAATTAAATGCAAACTAGATTTTGAAATAGTATTTAATCTGAACAGCCATCACCACTGTTCAGTTAAACATATTCTTGATAGTCATCCAACTAATTTTTCCACCCTCACAGATAGAAGAGATGTATGAATTCGGTCTTCACAACACAGGGATCAACGGCCAGACCCCAGTGAATGCACAGTGCACAGAAATGGATTTGGTTCTTGCGGCAGGAACTTCTATTTCTCATTGAAAAGAAAGCTTAGTCCTGCAGTGTGGTGAGGGAAGAAGCATAGGACAGTAAGTGAAAAGAGTTCACAACTGCCCAGCCTCAGACTAAATCAAGAACAGGAGTTAAGGGCTCTAATTTCCACAATTAGCATAAACACTTTCAGGGGCACTACAGTGCCTGGGAAATGGCCTTAGCAACGCCTCACTGATACTCGCCTGACCTTGCCCCTCCCAGCACATCCTCTCTGCGTTTACACCAGGTGGTGAAACTCGAGTAGGAGGCAAAAAAGCCCCGACTGTGATAGAGACGCTACTCAAAAGGGGAAATCGGGAAAAGCCTGCAAAGTCACTCTCCTCCATGATACGTGACCAAGCAGGAGAACTGCACTGGCCATGGCTGGGAAATGTAGGGCTACTCGCCCTACTAACCTCCTCTGCTCCTCTAAATCCAGTCCAGAGTGTCCAACAGGATTAATCTAGATTGCACCATGACTGCACAGAAAGGTGCACAGAGGTGTTTTTGGGGGCAGAGCCTGAGAGGGAGCAGGAGGGCAGTGCAAAATGGACCACCTGTTTCAAGTAGGAAAAAAAAAAATCAGTAAAAAAGGTAACACTTCAAACAAACACAATGATTTTAAGTATCATATCCTGTATCTACATACGTAGAAATGAAGATTTTAAGGGCAGATTCAGGACTTCTCAAAAACTCTCTTCAGACATACGGTGAAATTTGTTTTCACAGTGTTAGGGGCTGCAGAAACTCGCAATTGTATTATAAATAGGTTTTCAAGATACTGGCATTAGCTACTTTCTATCAGGATCAGTGAGGTGATTTTTTCCCAGCGCGTGTGATTTCAATAAAACAACTTGTTGCTCTTGAAAGTTTTGTTATGAATTACTGTTCTTTACCCTCAATATTATTTCTAGATAACTTCAGCCAGAGAAAACACTTCAGAGCTCTACGGAGCTTCTCCTTTCACCTGATCCTACATGTATCAGAAACCACCCTCCCCAAGATTTGGGGAAGGGAGGTGGAGGGGTCCCTCCGTGGAATTACGTCTGCATCTGGCGTGGCCGGCCGGACTCAGCCTAAAGTGGCCCCGGCTCCCTGTCGCCCTCGGCTCGCTCCGCACCCCGCCTGGCCAGGGGCTCTGCTGCTCCAGGTTTCTGCACCCCAAAGCCAGAGCCCAGCGCTGCGCAGCGCTCCCCGCCCGTCAGACCTCGCGGGCTGCGCCCCGTCCGTCGCTCCCCC
>VZTN01017301.1:155625-206396 GCA_013400515.1 Erpornis zantholeuca
TTCTTTCCAACATGAAGAACAGAAGGAAGAGAATCTCCAGGGCAGAGGACAGGGACAGGAGCCAAGGACTCCAACCCCTGTGGGGGCCCAGGCCCCCGACATCCAATGACTTTTTTCTGAGGTAAAGAGACATAAGAGCTGGCAAGATCAGCACAGAGATTGTTATTTTACTTCAAATTATTCAGACGTTTATAGTGAAAAGTAGAAAAAATATGTTCCTACTACAATCAAGGTATGAACTGCAACAGCCCAAGTGATAATGATGGTTTTCTTCCAGAATGTTGTGTATTCTTGGAACATGCAAAGCTGCTGCCACGACTAGATGGGTGGGACATTCTTCTTTTTCTTTCTTTTTTTCCTCTTTCCTGCACATGTGATAGGGAGAAAGAGAAGAAAAATGAGTGGGGGTTTTAAATATTTTTCAAATCTTATCAAGGCAAAAACTTCTATTAATATTGCTTGTATAGCCAAAGTAGAAATGTACACAAACTGTCTTCAAGAAGATCAGTAACAAATAAGTAACATTTTTATATAAAGCCAAGAAATAATTGAGGCAATGTTTCCAAGTCTTTATGTCCCATGTGCTCCACAGCTTACCTCCTAAAATGGCCAGGACAAGCAAAAAAAGGCAGTTAAAAATCCACAGTCACAGGACTTCTTTCTTCATCTCCTTTGCTTGTGCACTGCAATGTTGTGTTACAATATGAGGACATGATAACACTATCTTACACCTTAAGGTGTTAAATTCACCATGGAATGTAGCAAAAGAATGCCTGGCAAAATGTCATTGTGAAACCCTTACCCAGCTTAACACTTTTGTCAGCACCACTCCACATTGCACAGGGGGAGTCATTGTGGGTGTGTAATAATTTTGATGCTGGAGCCTTCCCCTTAGGGTTCATATTCAACTCACTTAAATGCTTGGAAATTGTCAGAGGCATGTAAAAGAATGGATTTCCATGTCTCAGAAGTATAATGTGTTAATGTAAACTGAAAGGATTAGTACTACACCTCTTGGTTTTTCACAGTTCTGCCAGATTGAGATTTTTTGTCTGACATTGTCTTTTATGGTCTGACATTCCATCTTTTAGCAGTATTCCTTTATTTTCATATTGTTATTTGTTTCTGAAATTGTACTTATTCACACCAATAAAACATTTAGGAAACACTTGATGGAGAAGAAAATACACAATGGACTTGTACAGTACTATGGAGCTTAAAACTCACCATACTTACATTGATACATGTCTAATGACCCGTGTTTGATAACCAAAATTATCAGGTCTCTTTATTTACTGGCAGATCAGTCTCCCAGTGCTTCTCTTTAGGTCAGCTGAAACCAGTCCATAAAGAAAACTCAGTGTAGGGAAGCCTCTGGTATTAGAAAAGAAACTTGCTGCAGATTTTTTTTATTTCTCTTGGAAATGCTGAAAACAATTTGAAAAGCTTGTCTTTAGAAGTTGTTGGTGGAGGGACAAATAATTAAAAATGAAAAAGGATTGTTTTGCTATTTATATGTTCTCATTCTGTTCCTAAACTTGTTTGGATTGTACTATACTGCCACTATTGAAATTAAATGCTTTGGCTAGATTTTTTCACGGTTTTACAAATACTTTTTTCATAATTTCCCTTTTAAGATTATACCTTAAATTCTCAGTGATTTATCCAAGAAGAAAACTGCTTCCTATCAGCTGCAATTTTCACCTGCACGGTTTACAAGTTTCATTAAATAGGAATTTCTCCCCTTAGAGAGTCTCTGTCCTTGTCTGATGTGCTATCATCCATATTCTCATTTTTCTGGTTGAATTCAATTCTTTCTGTTTCACTCAGTTGTCTGAATAGCTTTAGACTTTCAAACACACCTTATAATTAATTTTCCCTCTTTTCTAAACCTCAGTCTTCTTGTCCCATGTCCTCTTCTTCACCTTGACTGCCTCAGAATTCTGTTTGCATGAATAATTCTCCTTTTCCCTGTATTTTCTTCTAGTTTTACATGAAAATTTCCCAGAATGAGAATGGAGCAAATTGCAAAGAATTCGTTGAGAAGTGAGCTAGACTTGTGGGATTGATCATGAGCCAGGCAGGAGTGGAGGGTGACATATGACAAGAAAACTACAATGCAACATTGAAGACCAGCATAGTGAATGCACAAGCTTTCAATACCTCATGTCCCAAAATGCTGTAGCTGCTCTGGGGAAAAGGTGTAAAGGGGAAGATCCTGGTGAGATGACTTCTGTCCATGTAGCTCATGACGAAATAGGGGCAGCAAACCAGGCTGATGGTGGGTAGGGCTGCACTGAGAGCAGCATTGCCAGTAGATCATGTGAGGGGAGCAATGCCACCGCTTTTTGCTCAGCACTTCTTAGACCACCTCTAGAATACTGTGTCCAGTCTTTGTTGCAGTACCCCAGCTTGGGGGCAAGCTGGGGGATGATTGTGGTATTCCTTCCCTTTTTGAGAAGTTGTTCGTGCATTTTGTCCCCCTGGTAGCCAGGGTAAAACTCCCTGGCAAGTTACAGAGGGGTGAAGGCCTTTCCCCCTAGACAGCAAGTTACCACAGCAACACTCCTTATCAGTTTGGCCTGTCTGCCCTCCACTCCCTCCCTCCTGCCTGTTTTTTCCACACTACCTTAATCCCTGCCCATTATCCCCTCCTATGTTAGTTACACCCATTCCCCCGCCTCCTAGGCGGAGACTCCTTACCCCTCTCCACACACACCTCCACCCCCTGGGCGGAGAGCCCTTGTCACTCTCCCCCGGGCACACCTTTTCCCCTAGAAACTTCTACCCCCACTTGATATATCATTGGTTCCTCTTCCCTAGTCCCGCTTTCCCTACTTCCCTGTCGGTTCATGTACCCCACTCCTCCCTACTCTCCTCCCCTTTGCCCTCTTCCCATTGGTCCTTTGCCCCACTTAAAATCCTTAGACGCTCGCTGTTTAGCAGAGTTCTTGTCCCTAAACAGTTACAGGAAAATACCTTGGATATCCATGCAAAGACTCCCCTCCCACCTCTTTACTTCCGACTGCACACACTGCACTATCTGGTACATGACTGTCACCAAAGGGGAAACTGCAAGGTGTGCCATGCTCAGACAAGCCAAGTAAGGCTCTTAGGGATTTATGCAGCAGGACACGGTGGGCCTTGGGCAGCCCCTACTGCGTCTAGTGTTGGGTTCCCCAATACAAAGAACGTACAGATAAATTAGTGCCAGTTTGGCGGTGATGGGACTGGAGCACTTGCACTGTGAGGGGAGGCTAAAGGAGGTCTCTTTGTTTGGCCTGGTGAAGAGATACAAAATTGCATCTTTCCAATAACTACAAAGAGGTTGTTGGGAAGATGGATCCTGGCTGTTCACAGTGATGCATGGTTAGAGGATCAGAGAGGGCAGCCAGAAATTGAAACACGAGTAGCTCAGGCTGGGTGCAAGTTAAAAATTTTTCTCTGGGAGGACACTGAAGCAGCAAAGCAAACAGGCACCTCTGGAAGGGTGTGCCATTTCTATCCTTGAGTCCAGAGAAGGGCAAAAAAACTGTGGAAGGATCAGCTAAGTAAGTCCTATGAGTAGTAGCTAAGGGAACTGAGGGTGTTTAGCCTGCAAAAAAGGGGTCTCAGGGGAGACCTTACCATTCTCTGCAACTCCCTGAAAGGAGGCGGTAGCCAGCTGGGGTGTTGGCCTCTTCTCCTAGGCAACTAGTGACAGGAGAGAGTCTCAAGCTGTACCAGGGCCGGTTTAGATTGGACATCAGGAGGAATCTCTTCACAGAAAGGGTGGTTTAAAAATTGGAATGGGCTGCCCATTCCAGGGAGGTGGTGGAGTCACCATGCCTGGAGTTGTTTAAGGAAAGGCTGGATGTGACACACAGTGCGCTGGTCTGGTTGACATGGTGGTGTTTGGTCAAAGGTTGGACTCGGTGATCCCGGAGGTCTTTTCCAACCTACTTAATTCTGCGATTCCGTGATTCTGTTTACAGGACCTGGCAGGACACGGCTCTGGGCAGACCAGTCCGGCCCCAGTGCTGACCCCGCTGGGAGTCTGACGGGGGACTGGAGCCCTCCTGGCGTCGCTTCCAGCCCTCACAGCCCCCGTAGAGTCCCCTCACAGCCCCTTCAGAGCCCCGCACAGACCCTCACCGCCCCCTCAGAGCCCCGCACAGCCCCGCACGGTCCCTCACAGTCCCTCACAGCCCCACACGACCCCTCACAGGTCCCGCAGAGCCCCGTATAGCCCCGGGCCGAGGGAGCGGCCTTCGGAGCCGGCAGGGGGACCCCGCGCCTCAGCCCGCGGTGCCGCCGCCGCAGCCTCGGCTTTTAAAGAATAAAATTGATGTGGCATTCAAATTAAATTGATGTGGAACCCAAGGGGTCGCGGAGTGTCAGTTCAAACCGTGCTCCCTGCCTCAGGGAGTCTGGGGGACGGGAGGGGGGTGGCGCCAGGCCTGCTCGGCGTCTGTGGGCGCTCCTGGTCAAACATTCCAGGAGGGCAAAAGGAGGAGAGAGAAGAAATAAAGACACAAGCCCAGACACAGCCCCCCCACAGGCCTGACTGGGGGCCGTCATCATAAGATGTAACTGCGTTTTCCTCCTGCGGTGTACGGCCACTGCAGGTGTTTGCGCTGGGCTTTAGAGTGGGCAGATACAGTCAGCATCCTGAAATTCCTCCGTGGATGAGTGTCTGGGTTGTGACACCCTTGAATACAGACTTCCACTCACTTTTTGCAAGTTAGAGGAAGCTTAGGAGTAAAACTGATATGAGAAGATAAGTTTGTGCCATGGTTCCTAACTCTGTGTTCTAGGATCAAACGGCTGCTTTGCATCACTTCAGGGGGAGCTAGGGTTTGATGTTTCAGTGTGTTATGCTGATGAAGCATTTTTGTATTTTCATTGATAAAACCTTCTAGGTTCCTGTACTGAGTAGTTTTTATACACTTTCTGCTCTGGGTGCATACATAATATTGAAGAACTTAACCACCGACCCAATTAAAAAAAAACAAACCACCTTCTTAAAAGGCTAATTGAATTTCTATAAAGGCTTAGGTCTGCAAAATAGTTTTCACTCCTGAGCACTTCTAGCCTGCTTTCCCTATGATTTCAAAGATCTTAAGCAATAGCTTTGCCTTTTAAGTATAAGCTCTAACTCTGGTTTAACTAAAGCAGAAGAAGGAATTAGATCTTACTGAGGTGTTAATTATTTTAAGTTATCTTTTCCAATAGAGCTGGACAAAGATGACTGGCCATGTGACCTGTTGTTACCCCTCAGCATAATTCTGCCAGTTTCAGCTGATCCAATCCAATCAAACCTCAGCTGAGACACTCTTCAAACAGTAATTGGACAGTGGATCTTGCACAGTATCCCAGGCATAAAAAGAAAAATTTCTGAAGAAGATACCACAGTTTTAAGATCCTCTGCTTCTGGATGTCTGATCTACTAGGAAAAGCTCCTACCTTGCTCACAATATGCTCTGTTGCCATAGGCAACTAGAGAAATAGAAGCTATGGCTAGTGATAATTCTTTCAAGAAACTATCTAGTGATAAAGAAATAGGATGCAGAGGATCTTCTTTTCTTTCCTTGGCTTTGTCTCAGCTTTTCTTTCCATACAGAATCTCTTACTAGGTGTCACAATTAGTTTTCCATCTCACATTTTGTTAAATAAGTCCCTTTCTAGTCCACAGTAGAAATGTATCATATGCTGGATTTTTCATATATGTTCAAGAAACCTGATTATTTTGACTGTTTCAGTTCAACTTCTTTGTCTCCTTTCCATGCAACAGTATATGCTTGGGAGATGACAAGCTGAAAAGCAGCTTTGCAGAAATAGACCTAGTGGTCCTGGTGGGGCACCAAGCTGAACATAAGTGACAAAGAAAGCTAGTGGTGTCCTGGACTGGATTAGGAGGAGTGTTCTTCCCCCTGCTCAGCACTGGTGAGACCATGCTGTGGCACGTAGTGGGTGTACACTCTTTCATTTGCGTGCCGCAGTGATGGAGTCACTGACTGACTGAAAGCTGCCAAAGAAAGAAACGAAGTACTGTGTCCAGTTCTGGGCTCCCCAGTATGAGTCACTCAGTAGGAAGGATGAGTGACCTTCCTTATTTAATCAGTCATTTCAAGTGTTGGAATGCTGGACAGATTCATGAGGTCCTTTCTCCATTTTCGGTTCATCACCTGCAGAAGTCGAACTCCATAAACTCCACGTTGTAAACATGCATTCTAGAGACTGAATCACCTTTCCCCAATTCTTTTCCAATCCTAATATTTTAACTTTTTAAAAAATATGACTTAGGTTTCTGGGTGTAGGGGAGTGTTTAACAGTCCAGGTAAAGGAGTAAGATCTCTCATTGGCTTTTGTGCCACAGTCCCATTTTCACACCCGTACAAGTTAAATCAAAAGCATGTTTCAGAAGAGGGCAGGCATTATACCTGGTGCACCAGCTGTGCATGTAGGTATGGAGCTGCAATCTGGGCTATTCTCAACTCATTTTTCCTTTTTTTCCTAGGTCTATGTCCTTCTGAAATTACAAGCATTGCTTATGAGAAATGGGTGGATGGCCATAATTTTTATGATTTTCATGAGGTTTTTTTGTTTTAAGAGATTAACAAAAGCAGTGGACAAAAGATATGCAGGTCTTAGTATCAAGAACACACTGAGTGCAGGAAAATTTGATCTTGCATATCTGCCATAAATTTCACAAGTATTTGAGGAAGTAGAACAAGTCAATGTCTGTAAGAATATTCTGGATTTCTGGACTTCTGTGCAGAATCTCTCCTTGCTAGTGGCAAGCCTTCCCCAGCTTTCCTGGACTCTGTGAGGCAGCTCTGCACTTGATGCATGTGCACTTCCTGTTGCAAGCCAGCCTGATGTATCGCTTACAATTTCTCAGCCCTCATCCATTTTCCCATCTTTTTCAACTTTCACCAGCTTTCCTGTCTAATTGTAGTTTTTCTCTTGAAAACCTTCTGGTAGTCCATCCTGAAATCAGAAAACATGTCTTGCTTAAATCCTTCCCTGTCCCAGCATTATCATCCTCCTAGTGCAAAAGATGGAAAACCAGGGAGAGATCAGTTATGAATTATGACAGCCTGGCATTCCAGTGTAGAGAAGTATTTTATTATTAATTAATTAATTAATTAATTTTGCTTTTTGCCTTCTGAGTTTGGAAGAGAGGAAGAAAGAGGATTTGAAACCAAAACATAGATGGATTTCTTTAATAGAATTGCCATATTTCTGTGGTTGAATGTAGCCTCCAGTAACAAATAATTCCTGAAAGACAAAAAAATCCCCTAAGGATATTTGCCATGGGATGCTTTCTTAACAGCTATGCCCTCAGAAGTAACGGTAGAATATTCTGGAAATGCAACACCCCAGTGTTCCATCACTTGTTAACTGTAGGGAAGTATTTGTTGCAGTAGCGCTGGCTGGCACTAAGGAATTTCCAGTAAAACTAACTGACTTTCCTCCTCACTAATGACCTGTATGCTGGGAGCAAGTGTATACACAGCAAGTTTAAAGATGATAAAAAAACTTGGAGGAGTGGACCCCAGACAATTGCATGGCCATCCAGAGGGGTCTCAAGAGGCTGAAGAAATGAGCAGGAGGAACATTAAAAAAAAAAATAATCTGAAGCCCTGCACCTTGGGAGAAATAGCCCCATGTGCAGGTACAGGTTGGGGCAATCCATCTGGGAAGCAGCTGTGTGGAAAAGGACAGGGATGGCCTAGTGGACGAGCTGAAGATGAGGCAGCAGTGCGCCCTCGTGGCAAAGGCGGCCAACAGTATCTGGGCTGCATCAGGGAAAGCGTTGCCAGCAGGCTGAGGCATGTGGTCCTGCCCCTCTAATCAGCACTGGCGAGGCACCACCAGGAGGCTTGTGTCCAGTTCTGGGCTTCCCAGTATCTGACAGATGTGGACATACTGGAGATAGTCCAGTGAAGGACTATAAAGATGATTAAAGGACTGGAGCATCTGTCATCTGAGCACAGGCTGAGTACACTGGGGGCTGCTCAGCCTGGAGAAGCCTCAGAGAGGTCTCATGAGTGGGTATAAATGCCCGAAGGGAGGGTGCAAAAAGAGACTAAACCAGGCTCTTTTCAGTGGTGCGCAGTGATGGGCTCAAAGGCAATGGGCACAAACTGAAACACAGGAGGTTCTTTCTGAACACCAGGAAATGATTTTTACTGTGAAGGGTGACTGAGCTCTGCACCAGGTTGCCCCGGATATGCCATGGAGTTTTCTTCCTTGGACATATTCACATGCTGGACATGGACCTGGGCAACTGGCTCCAGGTGACCTCCTCGAGCAGGAGGATTGAACTGGGTAATCTCCCTAGATCCATTCCAGTCTCAACTATTTGGTGATTCAGTGCTGGTTAATCAGTGAGGAATCTATCACAACTCTAAGTCTGATAACAGAATTTTGTTAGGGCATTGGATACTACTTTGACACACTTTAGCCATTTTTTGTTAATATTTCCTGAAATTCATGTTATACTAGAAGTAAAGGAATGGTGTTTTTGAGTGAAGCTGTTACATGCTGTGGCACGTAGTGGGTGTACACCCTTTCATTTGCTTGCCACATTGATGGAGTCACTGACTAAAAGCTGCCAAAGAAAGAAGTGAAGTGTGTGAGGAGATATCCTGGAAATCTGAATGCATTTGTATGCAGGACAAAAATGCCAGCACATCAGCCATGCTTTTCCTGTGCCTTGCTACTGTGCTTATTACACCTGCTAGTGCAGAGGATTAATGTGTTTCAACACATCGAGACAAATTAAGATTTTCCCTGAAGACCATCTGCTTTTCTCCCCTTAAATCTTTACCTGCAGGAAGGAATTAGACTTGATTTAAGGGGAAGAATAGAGGAGTTAGAGAAATTGAGAAGTTAATAGAAGGAGGTTGGCAGTCTAAAGTAGAGGCATGGCAAAGGAGAAAACAAACAACTTCACCAATTAGGAACAAATTAAGGGTGGAAGGGAGCTGTCAAAGGATAAACCTAATTCACCATGTTGCCTTTCCCGCTAGTTACAGCTGCTGATGTATATATCATATGTATATATGTGTGAATGAACATATGAAACCGCCAGTCTCAGTCATTGCACCAATACCTTTTTTATTCATTTGCTTCCAAGAAGTAATTCTAAAATGTTTCCTCCCTGGGAACACCAAATGTTGGTATTCCCTAACATGATGCTTTAATGGAAGGAGAATAATAACAGCAACACAGAAAAAGACATATCTTTTAATCTGTCATTAAATATGTTTGCTAACAAGTATAAACTTTTACAAAAAATTAAAATGTTTAACTTCTAATAACATTTGAATGATATTAATCTGAATGAAAATATTTGGAATGTTAGTGTACTAGCTTAATAAACTGACTCCAAAATAGTTTAGCTAACTCAAAAGAACATGCATTTCTCTCACACACTTGAAAATGGAGTAAAAATTGAGGTGGAATCTAGCAACTCACAACATCATTTAACAGAAAAGAATATTTGTACCCAGCAGAAACTGTAGAGAATTTATGTCCCAGACTGCAACTCTGAGCTAAAATTTGTCTTGAGAATATGATGATAATGTCCCTGCTCTTTCTTAAAGTGTCAGCTCAACAAACACAATCAAGACCTCAGAAGAATTTTGTCTCAGTTCTGTTGCATTTTTCCTCCTGAAAGATGTCAGTGCTGTTGAAGAATATAAAGTGCAGAGATCATTCAAGATTGGAGAACTGACACATTTTGAGTGAAACAAAGGATATTTTCTGGAAGATAAAAGTACTTCCCATGGCTGAACATACCACAGTGTATGAATTGCTCTATCATCAAGGTTTGAAGTAAAATTAAGAAAGCGAGAACATAGTCAACCAAAAAGGAACATGACTTACATAATACTTTTTCATTATCTACTTGGCCTAATTTCGTATGGTTAGATATGCACACGTATGAATGATACCTCATGTTATCATTTTCTATCCCTGCATCCACCTGAACAACTATTACAGCTCTCAGAATACAGAGGAACGAAGTGTAGAGCTAATAACTGTCTGGGCATATTAAGCTTGGATGACAGTTTAAAAAATTAAGATAATCACAAATTGTGTTTTAAGCAAGTATTTCCTTTAGATTATTGCTAGTTTCAAATGCCTGATAGGAATTGCATGACTTTTCTGAGAAGGTGGGGAAGTGCCCTGAAGTTCCTCTTTCTGATGTGAAGCTTTACAAGAAATTTACTGATACAAAGCCACAGTGGTTCTGCCAAAAGCATTTATGGCTCATTGTTAGGCAGGAGGTTTGAAACTCGATGACCTTTTAAGGTCCCTACCAACCCAAGTCATTCTATGATGCCATGGTTCTATGATTCTATTATTCTATGGCTAACAGACTACCTCTGGTCATGTTTGCACAGATAGTTATGATTCAGAGATTGTGGCTTAACTCTTTCTGTTTCTGAGACATTCTGTAACCCATGCAGCTCTGCTTTCTCCACTGACTCTCAGGATTTTACATTGTCACAGTGCATAATAAAAGATAAAACAAAAATGTAGTCATGCAGACAGGCAGAGCATCATATTTACTACCATTCTGGACCAAAAATGAAAGCAGACAACACTGGGCAGTAGGTTTCAGGCATTTAACAAAAGGGTTGCATGTTGTTCTGTAGGGCATCTGGGGAGGATTCTTCTTCTGGCAGAACCTCTGAAAACATAGGACCTCATGCATTGCTGTATGCAGAGGTAGTTCCCAGTCAGCAGTCTGGCTGATGGCCTCAGTTTCAAGCTGGACAGCTTCTAGACTGCTAGATTGACACCTAAAATAGATGAATATGTGATTTACAGAAATGTGATAAATAGGAGCTGAAAAAGAGTTGATAGTAAATGTCCAGTTGTTTTAGAATTTGAAAAAAGAGCAAGGTGGGGCTCAGGACCCTTGGCTGTATAAGGAAACAGGACTGACTGAGAAATGCATTTCCCTCTTGCTACAAGGAAAAATAGATTCTGATGTCAGCATGATTCAGTGCCGAATAAACCCTGGACTGCTGAGAACTAGTCTGAAATAAAATAGAGAAATGAGATGCCAGGATCAAAATCTGTTCCCAGTACACAGTGATTCTTTCAGCCCAGTGTGTGGGCAGCTTGTGGTGGAGCAATGCCTTGACTTTTCAACTCTGTGGTGACAGAGATCCTTCCGTACACTTCATGTAAATTCATCTCATCCCTCCCCCAGCTCCAACTTTCTTACAAGTAGTGATGGGCAAGAAGGATTTATGTAGTTCAATGATTTTAGGAGCCAAATCTACCCCAAACCCAGGAAAAATAGAAGGATGAAACTACAGGAAAAGATGGTAAGCTGGTGTCATGGCAGTTTCACAGAGCACAAAAAAGAGAGAGAAATGGGATCCGGAATGAGAAAGGAGAAAGATGGTTTGACTTGCTGCAGGATGGACTAAGTTGTTAGAGGAACTAAATTGTCCTAGGAAGTTTAGCTTAAGTCCAACATGAAACCTAACTTTCTGTCAGCAGCTGGAAAATAGGTAAAGAGATGATTACAATGGGTAAAGCCTGCGAGTTGAGGGATGGTAGAGCTGAATGACATGTAGTAACTTACTCTGGTTGGTAGACAAGATATTTCTGTTCTTCTTTAATATCACAAAACCCAGAAGAAGTGCAGAAGTGATCAGTACAACCACAGCTATAAGCGGGCCAAAGAGGTTTACCTTTGCTTGCTCCATTTCTTTCTCATATATCTCTGAATAAGAAAAAAGAGAAGATACACACAGAAAAGATTTCATTTGGTGACAATTACTTTAAACACTCTATCCCAAAAATATGCAAATTAGAAGTTTAGATTAAGGCCCTAAGCATCCTTTGCTCTTACAGTGCTTTAATAGTGTCAGTAAATCACTACCCACATTGCTTTATCTCCATTTCCAGTAACTAGTGAAACTAGCTGGTTTAATGGTCACTTCAACAGCAGTAAAGCCAAGCACTCTTCCTGAGGTTTGGGTAACATGTGAAGGATCAGCAATATAATTCTTAGAAGAGCCTACGAGGCAGCTACTGTGCTAGTGCTTCCCTGTGCTACTGTGCAAGTTTGAAGAACCTGGAAAGTGTTACTACTTGGTATCTGTTGGAAATGGTGGTCAAAGCCTAATGAAATGCTGTAAGGGATGTGAAAGTAGCAGGGAATTCAAAGGACTTTCCCTCTATTTCTGGTTTTTGTGTTTTTGAGGTTTTGGTTGGCAGGATTAGCAGCTGATACAGCTTCAGTTATTGCCAAACAAAGCTTATGTTTATGTGGAGTTTCTGTTTTCTTACCCACCATCACTGCTTGTCAGGTATTTATTTTCATAAAGCTGGGGAGGAGAGAAGAATTGAAGAGGGAAGAGGAGGCAGCATTATGGCTAATATAGCCATTTCAACACTCATGAGCAACATGCAGAGCTAAAAAAATATTAGAAGATTTCTGGATTGTATTTTAATAATATTTAAGAGTCCTAGAATGCATTAGAGGCAGTTTGCCATATCTGGCATTGATAACTTAACCCTTTAGGTAAATTTGTATTGAGAAAACTGCACTGTTGAACTTTTTCAGGAAAAGTGGCAAATTTCTTTCTGCAGTCGTAAGGTGCATGTTTATACTACCCTGGCAGGCTTTCCTGCAATGCTGCCATTCCCCCTTGGCTCCCTGTTCCTGTTAATTGAAGCACAGCTCTCCATCTTCAGCATTGTCTAAAAGAGACATGCACAAGCCAAATGAACTTATGACCAAAGTGGGAATTGTCTTTATTTTGATGTTCTTGTGCCATAGCTTGCAAACAAAAACATGTCAAAAAAAGTTTTCCTGGTCCAGAAGATAAATAAAATACTGCTTCAGTTTAAAGAAAGGATCAGCCATGTGGAACCCTGAGATAATCCAGCAGTAAAGTCATAATGGAACTTAGGTCCCCAGCTTCTTCTTGCAAGAGGTGTCTGAAAAAAGACACAAGCTCAGAGAAGAAAAATCCCCAAACAGTCATTTTGGAATGTGCACTTCATGCTGCCAAATGTTATGAAAACCACCAGGAATGCTTCTAATACTAGTCCAAGTTTCATGGTCTTTACACTTAAACTCAGCACAGCCTATTTGGCAGCTTGTGAACTAAATATGGTCCAAGGGACTCTTTGGTTTAGCCTTCAGCCTCATTTTAAGGAATGATTAAGAATAGCAGCTCAAGCACTTTATACCAGCAAAAGACCCCTTTTTTACTATAAGGGTATTAAATTCTGGAACAGTTTGCTGAGAGAGGTTGTGGAGTCTTTATCCTGGGAGGTGTTTAAAAATCAGCTGTGCTACCTATTGACCCTACTTTGAGCAGAGTGATTGAACTACATCATCTCCAGATGCTTCTTCCAACCTCAACAGTTCTCTGATGCTGTGAAGTGACAATCTCTCCCAACAGCTATCTCCTCCAGAGACTGGTTGTTGCCTGATCCAAACTCCTAGGTTGGTTTGTTGCTGCTGCAGCATCTTCTGGGGAGGGGATCAATAGGACTGTGTTTTGGATTGTGTAGTAATTCCTTCTCTGTGCCCTCTCCTTGCTGTAATGAGATTCCCCATTGTGGAGAAGGGAGGAAGTTCAGTGGCAAACAGGATGGAGAACATACAACCCTAGTAACCTACTACTACTACTACTACTACTTTGAGTTTATTCCCTGCCTTGATCATGCTGCTGTTTATGATCAGCTGTGCTGCAGCACACCCTACTCCAAATGATGCCTTAAGTAACTTTTACATTCTTTCAAATTCTATACTGTCTAGTGTAACTCTGAAGTTCCTTGTAGCTCATTAGCTGCCACTTTCTTATGCTAAGATAGACATAACAGAGGCTCTCTAGCTTGCTCTTCAAGGACACCCAGACTGTCTTAGGCCGAAAAGATGTAAACCATCATCTTGGAGAGTTGGGCAAGCTTGGGGAAATTACATCATTAGCTAAAGTTTTAACTGGCAAATTTTTGTTGATATGCAAATGTATCAAACCGATAAAAGCATGAAGGACTTGTGACTCATTGTCCATCTTGGGATCCACTGGGGCAGAGGAGCCTCTGGACCAAGGTGTACCTTCAAAGGCCTTTCAAATAAATACCTACCTTTATTCCTTTATTCCTGTCTAGTCTGTTTTTAAGTAACTGTTTAAGCACCACTACCCGTGCGGAAATGGGAACGGGAGAACAGAGACTCACCTATGCCTAGTGGGAGTGAGACGAGGCTTCCCAGCTGCTCCCTAAGGTGAAGCAAGCAGCTGATATTAGTGCGGCTCTTTGTAGGAACCGGGATACTCAGCTTGCTGGTAACGTTGTACAGCTTTGTCACATCATCCTGTGAGACATCCATATGAGCTGTAGTGCTCTGTGTTATGTTCTCATGTGAAATCAGCCAAGTCATCTCCTTGGGCTCTGGATAACCTCCACTGGAAGAACAGGAAAGATTCAAGTATCCGTTGGGCTTTAGTTCCCTGGAGTGCAGTTCTGCTATCTCAGGTTGACTATAGTTAGCTGAAATAGACCAAAGACAAAGCATCATGAGCCAGCCACGCCACATTTGTGACAATCCCTGCCAGTGATTTAAGATTTACAGGCAGAAGCAAGTCTAAATAGTATTCTTCAGGAAGACAATGGGCATTCCAAGAAGGGATTTTTATGGCATTTTTTTGGCATATATGTAGACTTGCTGATTCTTGTGTTCAGGATCTTTCAAGGATGCAAGTCTGACCAGCCAGACAATGGGCCTCTGTCTCTCTCACCTCTTTTAGACTCATTAATACCTCAGAATAATGAAACCTGGCCTGCTTACAGATAAGGGCTTAAGCAGAAAATGGGAATGGTTCCTCACCTTTGGCCTCCTGAGTGGGTAAGGGGAAACCCACAAATTTCTAACTGTGAAATGTAAAGAAAGAAATTATCTGAGAGAATTCACATGGGGTAAATTAAAAGTGCAGTGCTGTCTTAAGTAGAAATATCCCTGGTGTCTGTCAGTATTGTAAGTAAACATTTTGCAGCATGTAATTCATCATCACTTTGTAGTAGGGCTCCCTTAGCTTAGATTTTTTCATGGAAATGACCATAGCATAAGGGTTTTTTATTTTGTGTCATTGGGTACTCTTTACAATCAATGAAGAACACACCTGTTGCTTGAAAAATCCAAGTTTCCCAGGCAAGAAATAGTGAGACAGGATTAGGAAAAACTATTTAAACATAAAACTATTTAAACATAAAACATTATGAATGATAAATGGAAGCTTTTAACCAATACTCTCTCTTAAATAATCTAGATATTCTAAAGCAGGATTTGTTTGGTTAGAGGTTCATTGTAAAAATAGTAGACTATAATGGAAAAGGAGGAGAGAATGTAGATATAATACTGACTACAAGTTGGCATACAGCAAGTTAAAAACAAACCCAACAACCACCCCAAAAAAATCAGAAACAAATCCCGACTCAAGATTTCATTGAAAATGCTTCGTTCTTTAAGGCCAACAGGACTAAAGAAAATATGGAGAAATATTGGAGAAGTGAAAAAGGGTTCTTAGAAAAATAAGAGTCTTAAGAGGGTCTCACTCTTCTGCAAACACACTCAATGTGTTGGATCCAGAATCTAATCCTTTCTCTAGAGAATTCTTAATATGGATTAATGAGGAAACATGATGTTGTTTTTATTTTCTCTATCTTAGCACACAATGAATAGGATTTAGCTTAGTCACTTAAATTCCTCCAAGAGATTTGATATGAATTCAAAATGGAAAAAGCCCCCCCTTTTTTATACCCCAAAATTTAGCTAAGTTGTCCCTCAGGAAAGCTCAAGCTTCCTTTCTCTTCAAGGTCTGACTTGCTTAGCTGACTGCTGTCAGACTTCTGGTCTGGAGTATTTATTCTCTCCTTGGTATTTTACAGGGATGGCAGGAACGTAATCCATGGCTATGAAATTTGCCACAACATCCAAGTGATTTAAGGGCTTCAATCTTATTGACAGTAAGCAAGTGGAAATAGTGGGATATACCCTGCACTTCTCTTTTATAGCTTCTGGAACCTCAATTTACTGGAAAGTGATATTGGCTGCGTGCAGGGTGTGGGCTACATATATGAGTTTTGTATTTGTTAAGAGAAAAACATATTTCAGGAAGTCTTTTGTATTTAAAGATAGCATCTTCCAAAATCTTTGGGATTAGATTAGATACCTCAAGAGACAGCAGATCCATCAAGACCTTAATATTTTTCTCAATGGCTTAATCACTTTGCTTTTGTTCTATTTTCTTAAGTGACCATCTGCCTTACTTCCTTCCAGACACTGACTGTCACTGAATTAATTAATTAGCCTTTAATTTTTTTTTAATATCTAGTATTTTGCATGTATTTCAGGTTCCCACATTCTGGAAACAAAACTCTTCCCATTATTCTGTGTTATAATGTAATCAGATTGTTGTTTTAATGTTTCTAGTTGGACTGTATTTTTTCCAGCCTTCAGATAACTCTACTAGAGCTTTTTCCACACTTTTCAGTTTTTCAACATTCCCTTTAAAATGAGCAACTGTAAGTCTCTCTTGTGACATCATTTCAGTCTCAACACTTTGAGCAGTGCATATTCTGAAACAGCTTCCCTAGTCTCACCTACTTCCTTTATTGATCTATCTAGAGGAAGCACTGCAGGCAAGCCACAACAGCAGATTTTCCAGTTAAGCTGCTTGTCACCATGGTCCCTACCTTGCATTTTTAAGAGCCAAAGTTTTCCACTGTGAAATCTTTCCTTTCTTCTGGATAAGGATCTGAGTGCATTGTTGACGAAAGTCATTGTGACTGTATGAAATACATCTAATGTACATACAGAATCCTACAATCTCTTGAGTTGGAAGGGACCCTGAAAGATCATCAAGTCCAACCCCTGGCCCCACACAGGACACCCCAAGACTCATACCATGTGCTCGAGAGCCTGTCCAAACTATCCTTGAACTCTGTCAGGCTTGGTGCTGTGACCGCTTCCCTAGGGAACCTGTCAGCGCCTGACCACCCACCTGCTGGGTAAAGAATCTTTTCCTGATATCCAGCCTAAACCTCCCATTATGGTTTCATGCTATCTATATATTGTACTAATATAATACATAAAAATAACATGTTTAAATTATACTCAGCAATACTGCAGTATTTCTAAATGGGCTTGGCCACCAAGTGATGTAGATAGCTTTGTGTAACTGCCCTGTTATTCTTGTACAGCACTCAGTATTTATACCCATTTTAAGTGTAACATGCCAAACTACAAAGATCCCTCCATGTATGATATGAGATTCTAATTAAAAAGCAGCATGTAAGCACAGGTACATTTCAATATTTGTATTTTTCATCTAATTATTTTGAAGGGCTTGAGGTTTTTTAAAATATGGTTTTATACTGCTCCTTCCTTTGGGAGTTTATTGAACAGAGAGTAATTTGGAAGGAACACAACAGCACACTGTTAAAACAGTCTTCCTAAGCTAAACTTTAAAAGGTGTAGGAGACTTTTAGTGTCTAAATAGGACACATCTGTAATGTATTGCGCAGATGCTGGCTAAGCTGATAACTAATTCAACTGTTTGAATTAACTGAGCAGTTGATGCTACACATCTTAAATTGGGGGCCTTGATACTGAGTGCACATAGTGAGTTTCTGAGTTCCAAAACTTCACTAAAAATGCTTCTCCAGTAGATCCTGAGAGAATTAAAAATTAAGAATCTAGGTTTTTTATCAGTGGATCAAGAGAACACTTGGTAGTAGCACAAAGTTAAATAGGGCCAATTGTCCTGGTACTCTGTTTTTGGCTGCTGTTACACTTGGCCTGTTCTCTTTTAAAGCAGTATGCTAAAGCCTGAAAATACCAGTGCAAGTTAGAAGCTGTTATTATTAATGACTAGCAGTATCACAGTGGAAGACAGAACACAGGCATATGGATGAAGGTTACTAACAGAATAATTTAAAATAGAGAAACATTAGGATTGTATATTAGGAATTACTAAAAATATTAGAAAATGTGAAGAAGAGATTGGTGCTTCACTTCCATTTCCTTGTTAAAAGATTTACTGCCTTTTTCTCTGATTACAGAAAATACTCTGATGCAAAAAATGAGGTTGAATCTCATCAATGTATGTATGCATTTTTTCTTCAGAGATATTTTCTGCCTTCCTTTAACTGAATATGTGAATTTCTGCTCCTCCATGTGAGCTGTTCTTTATTTTCCCTGTGATTTATATGATCATAAAATAGCCAGGCATTTGCAGAGATCTTGCTATGTTTCAATTCTAATTTGCCACCAATGTTGATAACTACTGCTACTTCTAATAGAAGGTAGTTTGTCAGATGCAAATAAACAAGTTTATTTTCCAGAGTCCTAAAAACCATAAAACTTGCAGGAGGCAAGTCACTTATCCATCTTTAGAAATTCTGCTCCAGAGCAGGTGCATTTTCAGGGGCTTGGAGACAGGACCCATGTTTCTGAATTAAACAAAATCACAGAGAATCCCACAGACCAGAAGGCAATTTGAAGAGATTACTTACCAATGATGTGCAGTGAGCACTCAGATTTGTGTATGACCTCTGTTAATTGTTCAGTTTTTTTTTGCATAATAATACACTGATAGCGTCCCTCATCCTCAACTCCTGCATTTAACAACTGCAAGGTCCATTTGCCTGTATCCACCTTGGTGCGATTTACATATTCAGGACTAAGGTGGTCGTGCTTTTCTTGGCCATAATATACTTCGTGAACCACTTTATTAGTGTCTTTTTGCCAAAAAATTATTAAATTCCTTTCGTCAGTTTTCTGAGAGTTTGGAAAATAGCAGGATAGGTGTGCAGTGTGATGGAGAAACGCCTTCACTGGATGCACACTGGCAGCAATACCTTAGACAGAGAGAAAGAAAGAAAAATTAAGATTTCCACTGAGATTTTCCAGCTACAAAAGAACACCGAGTTGCACTCAGAGACCCAACACTTAACAACAGTGGAAATAAAAATGCCAGAATTTAGACACACATTCTCCTGCTAGGAATGACAGGACATGTAGTTGTTCAAACTGACTTTGTCTTGTGGAGCTCAGGTCATAAAACTGTTGCTTATTTTTCTTCCTGTATTTTACTTTCCTAATTAGAAGGCCTACCACACAGAGATCATGAGCATCTATATTTCAGAAGACTTAACTGCAGGCCAAAGACCCAAACAATTCTTGCTTGCAGCATGCTGAGTGTAGTGAGATTCTGCCACAAAGGAGATAGTTGTACAATTTCTGTTTAAAAAGTTGAGTTAATTCTCCTAAGAAAATAACACAGCATTAAAGTTTTGAAGAAACTGTGAAGTACACACTGTGTGGTAAATGCGAGTGCCTAGGAAATGCATGACCAGAAGGTCAGAAGGAGGTGAACACTTTCAGTGACAATGAAGAATTATTCTAAAGTTTAATGACAAATTAAATGTCAGATTTAACTGTTCTGTAATTAATCTAGAATTTAATGACAGAGTAAATGTCAGATTTAACTGTTCTGTTGCTGATCTTGTTAAAAGAAATGGTCAATAAATACAATTTTGCCTTAATGCAAAGAAAGGATGAACTGCACTACACAGGGGATGATTTTTCTCCTGCTTTAACCCGTGCATGTATCCATTATTATGAGTGGTGGTCAGGTAGGACTGTCTTTTCTTGGAATAAGAAGTGCAGCTCTCTGTCACAGAAGATATGAACATCTCTGCTGTGTTCAAAAGGAGGAGAACATTTACAGTCTCTCTCCCGGTGCAAAGTTTTGACTGTTCTTCCAGAGCACCAGACCACAAAATGATCTCTGCAGGTGCCTCAAACTCCAGTTGTCCCATATCAAACTGCCAGTTTTTAGTTTAGTACTGCTCTTCTCTATAATACACACAGGTCATACACACACATTTTAAAGACAGATTTAAATTAAGAATTTAAGAGCAACATAAAATAAGTGTAATGTAAAGATATAAAGTTGAAGAGAGAAAGTACTTACTATATATATTTTATAGACTCCCTGCCCACAATTTAAATACATGTCACACAGGCTACATGACCTTGATTGTGCAATGGAAGTGATTAATTATTATTGAGGAATGAGCTTCTTAGTAGAAGAGAAAGTATCCCATAGCAGGACACAAACAATCAAAGCAGTTTTAACAATTAAAAATGTGCCTTTTACCTGGGAGAAGTATCATAGCACAAAGGAAGAATAAGCAGACCTCCATGACACTGTAAGAAGGAGGAAAGAAAGAAATATGTTAGAGGTTTAAAACACTCCAGTACTCCCAAAGAAGTGATAAAATAAGAAGTTTTAGCAAGAGAGAGAATATTAAGAAAGGTAATCTCACCTTTTTGCATAGACTGGTGCAAGGACTTCTATGTGTTTCTCAGCCTTTAGCAACCACAACAAGCATGCCATGGCAGATCTCTGGTTTACAGAGAAGTTGATGTGGTGCAAGATTACTGCAGACTGTGTATGCCATGGAAGGAACACAGAGTCTCCGGGGTCCAAATGGCAGGAAAGGTACCCAAAACGCCCGGTGCAGAGGAAAGAGGAATGGGGAGCATGCTTGGCCTTGCAGTGTGGGGAAGAAGATGGAGAATTGAAAGTAGACGGGGAGGAGAGTGTGACGCAGAAGGAGGAGGTGGAAGAGACGGTGATGTCTTGGTGATGTCAGCTACCAGAAGCGATGAAGTGTGTGACCTTCAGTTTTGTGACAGGAACCTACCCTTAACAACAGCAAAGGATAACGTAGAGAAATCCCTTGTGATTTAAAGAGCTGAGGCTAAATGGCACATAGTTCATGGTAAAGAAAAAAATAGTTTCTCTGTAGAAAACAAGGAAAAAAACCCTATGTCTTGTCTCATAAGCAAAACACCTCTCTGGGTGCTTGGTTTCATGTGGTATAAGGGCCCATACTACTGGTAAACAGCCAAATGTCATTCCCATGCCCCCTGTGAGTGTCACCTGCATCTGACTGGTCTGTTTGCTTTGCAGTTTAGCAGCACCTTTGTGGCTTTTGTGTGCCTTTTCCATATATTTGGGAGAAGCCTCCATACCACCCTTGCCAAGGTCCTTTGCTCTCCTCCTTTAAACAGCTCCAAAGAAACCTCTTTTGCAGGAGCAGATGTAATATTCTCGAGTTCTCCTACTACTTAAAACCAGTGAGATTTCTGTCTGCTGGACTCATTGGTAGTACACTTTCCTGATGGATGGTTTCCCATCTTATGTCATGTTTAATTTTAGGCTGGTACACTTGGTCTCTTTACCCCAGGTCTCTGGTCTCTTCTTCTGTTTAATACAGAATTCCACTCAGTCTACTGATGGGTTTTGTAAGTGTACTGTAATGTACAGGACTGACAATGATATTTTTTCCGAGTTCATCCTGCCTTTTCTTTGGAAAGGGAAGGAAGAACTCCACGTGGCTCAGAGTATATAGATAATTTTCTCTTGATCCACCTGTCATAGCAGAAAAGAAGGGAGGGGAGGGAGGGCTCATGCAGAATCCATTGTCATAGACAGAGGTCATTCTTTTTTTGTTCCAGCCTCCCAACTGCATGGTAAACTTTTATCAAGGGTTTTTCCTCCCAGGCTGGGCCTACTGAACTAAACCAGACAACTGACTGCCTTAGTAAAATGCCTGTGCCAAGCCACTGAAAACTACAGAAACTACTTTTCAGCAGTCATATTTCCATTCTATAAATAAGAATTTTGGCTTTCAGTCAAGTGAAAAATAAAGTATAGCTCTATTTTTTGGATTCAGTGCAGACGTGTAAGAGGAGAAATTAAAGCAATTTAGCAACTACTGTCATAAATGGAGAGAGTGTACTGCTATAGCTAGGCATGTTTTGCAATGACTGTCTCACAGGAGCAAAGACCAAAACCAGAACTGAAAATGAGCGTGAGAGAGAATAAACTCAGGCAAGAATACCAAATAACACTGCTTGCCTTTCTTTTTGGTTTGGATTTGGAGCTGTGAGGACAGAAGTGTTCGAGTTCCTACACATTTTCCTTGCTGCCATTTTCCAGGAGAAGGTGTGTTTCTGGGGGTGCTGGCATGAGGAAGGATCCCGTGAGTCTGCAGAGGGGTGTACACCCACCTTCCCTGCGGAGGGGAGCTTCTTGTCACTGAGTGTGAGTGTGACAAGCTGCTTCTCTCATGTGAGCTACTTTATAGAGAATTGCTGAATCATTAATTGGGCCGCTACTGCTTCAGTGCTGTGAGCAGCTTTTCCTCCCCTTTTTTATAAAATGCCTTTAACCAGCAAATGCAAATCCTTGGAGCCAGTGTCCAGAAGACTGAAGAGAGGAAGGGGAATTACACAGTATCACTGTGGGCTAATTACACCATTCCTTTGGCATATTCAATACAGATTTTCTGCTCAATATCTGCAGGCCATTGAAAGTCTTGTGTTCCAGAACTGACCAGCAGTCAAAGGGGGCTAGGTAAGAGCGGAAATATAGACATTGTGGGTCTGTGTGTGGATGTGCAGTTGTGCTGTTCACAGGCTGAATGCACCCATCTGTGGAAGTGGCACTTTTTAACAGTGCCAGTGATAACTGATGAGATAGGAGTGGTTGAAGACCCAGGGTTTTAAAATTATCTCTGACATCCAGAATAATGGGAGGCCAGTCCATGGAGAGGTAAGCATTTTCCCTTGATAAATAAAGCTAGTATATGTGGTGTGTCTATTCCCTTTTGGAGCTTTTTCAGCCATTCCTGGAGGTGTCTCCATGACTCACAATTACAAATCACGTGTAGATGTCAGAGATGAAAATGGAGAAGTATATTAATTGGAATTATGTCAGTATGCAGTCAGGATTTACACTCAACCCTTTATTTACTATCTCTGCTGTACAATCACTGAAAGGAGAAGAAACCTTATGAGCACATGCACTTTACAGGCCTGATTCATGACAGCTTTGGTTTGGCCCAAACTGGTCTGAGAAAACTCATGAGGCAGTTCCCACTCAGTACAGGGGGATTCCTGCCCTGAATCATAAAATCATAGAATGTTAAGGGTTGGAAGGAACCTTAGAGATCACCTAGTGCCAGTGCCCCCTGACATGGGCAGGGATATCTCCCACTGGGCTGGGTTGCTCCAAGGCCATCCAACCTGTCTTTGAACTCTGCCAGGGTTGGGACATCCACATTTTCTCTGGGCAACCTATTCCAGTGCCTCACCACCCTCACAGTAAAGAATTTCATCCTAATATCCAGCCTAAATTTCCCCTCGTGCAATTTGTACTCTTCTTTTCCTATCACTCCAGTTCCTGATGAAGGATCCCTCTCCCTTGCCTGCAGGCCCCTTCAGATACTGGAAGGTTGCTACGGGAGGGGCTCCAGTCCTCTCACCAACTGTGTGGCCTTCCTTTGGACTTGCTCCAAGAGTTCCATGTCCTTCTTATGTTGGGGGCACCAGAACTGTACGCAGAACTCCAGGTGGGGTTTTATGAGAGAACAGGAGAGTAGAGGGGGAGAATCACTTCCTTCAGTCTCCTGGCCATGCTGCTTTAGATACGGCCCAGGGTATGGTTGGCTTTCCGGACTGCGAGCGCACACTTCCTGCTCATGCTGGGTTTTTTCATCAACCATCATGCCCAAGTCCTTCTCCACAGGGCTGCTCTTAATCCCTTCTCTGCCCAACCTGTTGGGATTGCCACAACCCAGGTGTAGGACCTTGCACTTTGCTGTGTTGAACTTCATGATGTTTGCATTGACCCACCTGAAGTATGTCAAGGTCCCTCTGGATGGCAAAAACTCTGACATAAATGTTTGGGAAAAAGAGACAACTTCATTCCCTTTATTTTTGAGGGCAATTGCCAGAAAGCCCTGCGTGACTTATTTTGAGATCAGCTTTCTTTCTCCTGTTCCTCCCAATCTAGCAGGTGAAACCAGCATGTAAAACCTCAATAGGCACAATGAAGCATGAAGGTCTTGGAGTAAACAAGAGCTTTGTATCAGGTATGCTTGCCTGGGTTTTTGTTTGCTCTTTTTTTTTTGCTGTTTTTGGTTTTGGATGCAGTCATTATCTTTTGAAAGACACTATTACATCTGTGCTCTTTGACTCCTAAATTCCTTAATTACCCTTAAGATCCTTCCAAAATGTTCTTTTCTTGCATATTCTCACAGGTAATCAGCTTGTTTTCTTACAAGAAGTACACATATTCTATGGGAAGACTCTCCTGCCCCATGTAGAGCTCAAAACAAAACTAAACACTGAACTAGTAAATTACTCTTTTTATTTTTCTAGCATGGGGAATTTTTCTAAAATTTCCACCCTATGCAACACCGAGCAGCTCCACGAGCAGTGCTGTGAGCCCCCTGGAGGCAGGACATCTGTGACAAAGACTTTCCACTGCTGACTTGGAAGCTACGCCAGGGGCTTGTAGATTAAATTATCCTAAGAAATGCATTTACCAGCCTTCTTCCATGTTGTAAATACAGGTTGATTCGCACAAGTTTTATCAAAAGGAAATCACACCTTGAGAAGATTTCCTTAGCACAGCAAGTTCAGAGGATTCTATGATGCCCTCCACCCTTATACTAAGCCATACAACCATATAACTCTCCAACAAGGGACATATTTTAAAAACGTACATTACTCAGGCAGATTTTGTTTCCTATGTGCTTCCCCAGTCAGAAAAGTGTCACTGTTTTAATCAATTGCAAAATTTCTTCTATTGCTCATTGTTTTATACCAATCTTTTACTCCAAGTTACATTTAAAAATTCTGGGCTTCTGTTTAATTATTTTGTTATTACATGAAGAAAACCCAAGCGTCTGCCTTCCTAATTTTTTAATTCTGAATGCATTTTGTATCCTTTCCCACACAGCAACATCATTTTATTATATCTAAGTTCTTCAGGAGAACCATGACTTTCGCTATGATTCTGGGATCACTTTGCTCTTACATATAGAAACTCCTCTTTTAATAACAATTAAAAAACACCAATTATTTAAATAATACCTTTGGTCCAGAGATCATGGAGCATTCCACTGCCTCTGCAAGCAGAATCCTTCATCCACAACTAGGGGCAGGTATCTCTGAAAGAGAGCACAGTGGCTGCCTAACGACACTGAGTCCTGCTGCACAAATCATAGGACACAAATGTGTTCTCCCTGCAAGTGAAACTGCGGGGGAAATGCAGAGGGGAAGAACGTCATCAAACCTAAATTAGACATTCTTTTGGATTAGCTGTGGTGTTTGAGTTCCACCTAAGGGACAGGTCAGGCTGACATATTTTTCCACACTTTAAGCCACACCTGGCCACGGAATTGGCAAGTTGGTTGAACCACTTCTGCGTCACAGGGACCATACGTGATGCCTGTCCTCCTTTCCCAACCCTTGCACTTGCGTCAAGGCTAGTAAAGCAAACTTGTCAGCTGGGAAGCAGCAATTGCTGGGTTCCCTTCTCACCAAATCACAGCAGCCTGTTTGACTTTGCGGGGAAACAGAGAAGGAGCACACCCACACCCCTCTTCCCACTCAGGTCACAGTTTAGAGGTGACAGCTGATTAACAGACCATTCAGTTGCTGGGGACTCTTCAAGAGTCATTGTACAGAAGAGGGAATTTAAATGCCCATTCCCAGGTTGTCCCTCTTCCAAGCTTCCTATCTCTGTGCAGAACACTTTGCCTGGAAATGGCATCATGGCTACACAATGCAGTATGGGGGTAACTTCAAACAGCAGTTTGCAGGGCACCTCTGGTGTCTTTACACAGAAAGATTAACCCATATTTGATCCCCAAATATACTCAAACACAGCTAACAAGGACTAGCTGCCATATGATATATTTTATCCTTATTTCTCAGGTATTACATTATATATTTTCTGTAAGTCTTTCAAAATCAGCTGGGTATGTGGCACCAACCTCATACTGCCTTTCAAACAGAAGGACTACTGATCAGGTGCTACTTTTCTTTCAATAAATTAATCTCAATTATTAAATGAAGATGTGATATTCAGTAGCACAGTTGAATGTGCCAAGCCTTTGCTCTAGTGCAGAAATCACTCTGGGGACACATACTGATTTTCTCACAGTGCATCTTATGGCACATTAACTTTACAAAGGTAAAGAAAAAGATTCTGCCTTTTGGTTTTGGTTTCTCCCTTCAACCACCAGAACTGAGCTGTGAAGAAAGGACCTGATTCTCCTATTCACTGGTGTAAATTAGGACCAGCCTCCTTATAACATGCATAATCAGGCAACACCCTGGAGATCCACTTTGGTCCTTTCACCCAGGTCCTGATTATAAATATCCTGCTCCAGGAATTCAGGAAATAATTGTGCTGATGCCACCATGGGATGGGCTCTGGCTCATTCTGCTATAGACTGGTCAGCTTGCTCCAGGAATAAGGGATGTGTGTGAAGCTGCTATGATAGCAGCTGTGGCTCAAATGAAACAGAGCAGCTATGGAGTCACTTCACTAACAGCAATTAGATTTTTATGAAGTCATGCTCTTACTTGTTTATAGGAGCATTACAAAGGCTTATGTCTGTAACTGTCCAAATCATTATCAGATAAAGAAAAAAGGCTAGAGCACTCAATCAAAAGGATTACTACAATACTGGGGAATGCCTTATTTCTTCAGTGTTCAGAGGCATCAAAATTCTTCAATATGGATCTTGCTTGGTAACAGAAACGTTCATCCTCTCCTCTGTCCTCAGTGCCTGTCCTCCACCCTGTGCAGAAAGCCCAGATCACAGAAAATCCACCCTTTCCTATCACAAATACGTTTGTGCTACTTTTAGCAAGTACTCTCTGTGCAAAAGAATCTTCCTCTTTTTAAGCTGAAATTCCCCTTTCAAAGCACATTTAATTCTCTCACAAGTATCAGTGTTATTCACAGTGTCCCTGAGCTGCTGTGTAGCCCCAGCCTTCACAAAAAACTTTTGCTTGGATTTTGCCTGAAGGAAATAACCCTTTTTGAAGAAGACAAAGTTTTTATAGCTGGCAAATTCCATTCACTTTTCTTTGCTTAAATAGGTCTTAGAATATGAAATAGAGTCTTTTGGCAAAGACCGAAGTTACTACAACGAGATTAAACAAAACAGCCTGTCCTTCCCCAGTACTCCACTGCTGAAAGTCACCAAGTTAATTTAAGAACTGATGACACAGTAAAAATACATCTGAATGGATTGTTATGTAAGAGCAGTGATATCAGGACCGATTCAATGATATTTATGGGAAATTGAAGAAATTTAAAGCCGGATCTATGCCACAGCTGCCCTGCTTGCCATGATCTCATTGACATTTCTACATGACTGAGTAAAGAAGTTGTGATTATGTGTTTGACTATTTATATGTATAATTCTTTGAAAAATTGATAACTTCATTTTCTTGTACTGCCAATTTATTGACATGGAATTTGATTTCTCCTGTAATTTCATTTTGATTCTGCCAGCTTAGTAAAACTTGTAATTTTATCATCCATTTAGATTTGTTCCAAGTTAGCTTATGAGCATGCAGTGAGCCTCATAAAAGCCCAGCTTAATGAGTGCAGTTGTTCTTGCCAGCTGTAGATCAAACAATATTCACACCTGAGTCTCTTTTGTCTGAATCACAGTTTATACATGGCATTCCAAAAGGGGCTGCTTGGGGAAAAAAAAAAATCATCCTGCATCCTTTGCCTATTAAGCATCTGTATCTATTGCCTATTATTAGAAATGAATTCCAAATCAGTTTCTGTATGCATGGGTTTTTTTGCTCAGGACAAACTACTCAACAGCTCTGATTAAAAATAGAGAAGTAGGCTTTTAAGAGTGAAGAAGGGGAAGTTTTTTCTCCAGTCTGTAGCAATCAGAGAACTATAATTTACTTTTAACAGTTTCCTGTGAATGCAGCCAAAAGAATAATTTCTTCAACTAGATTGATTGAAGACTAATTGGACCTAATTTAAGTGTTTCCCAAACATGTTCAGCAAAGATCTACAACCTAGGAGCATTTACAGGCTTCAGATTTTTTCCTTGCATGCAACTTATTCTTGCAGTTAACAAGAAAAACAGGAGAGGTGCATTGGATTTTCAGACATGATGGAGTATCCTCCTCCCACTCTAAGATGTCACCAAAAGTGATGATGGATGAGATCTAAACATTGCACTGGAAGAAATCAAATTGGAAATGTTAAATATTCTTTGTCTTTCTGCTTACACAGTCTCACCATTTATACTGAATGTCACACAAATTTATTGAGTTCAGTTTTCATCTGAGTCAAATCTCCAACCAGCCAGGCTGGTTGCAGTTGGATTAGAAGGTAGTGCTCTTTGTATGAGCCTGGGTAACTATTGATGAGAAGGGATGTGTTTCCTAGTTCATGGTGAAAGTTTTGCTATGCATTTATATGTTAGCCTCACCTATATTTTATTGATAATAATAGGTATTTAATGCATATAGCTGTGTTGGCAATGTATTGCTTGTGATTCTCTCTTAAAAACTTGTTGGGTGACATCTGAAACAGGAAACCAATATGTCTAAGTCAGAAGAGAATCTAAATATTTTGAAGCAAGACAGAGACAATCTGTAACCAAGGAAAGAGATAATAGATCAGGTTTTAATTGAAATACATAAAAAATAAATGAAAAGACCATAGAGAGGCAGGGATTTTGTAGAATAGAATTAGGGGTTAGCAGCTGATAAGAAGGTTTTTAAGAAGAGGTTACTGAGAACACTCTAATAGTCTTAGGGGGAAAACATACTCATGGTAGGTCATAAATAAAAGGTAATTCTATTATTCAGCAATTATTCAGAAAGACAGACTGAACTTGAAAGCCCATGCTTAAGAGTGAATTTTCATCAGAATTTCATCCACTTCTTTGTCTATTGCTAAAAGAAAAACCTTGAAGATGAAATTGAAGAGATAACAAAGATACAAAGTAAGGATTGAAAATAGATCTCCAAGTTGGCATATACAGAAAGAGGAAACGTGTTCTTTGTTGAAACTTGGTGACACAAAACATTGTGTGTATGACTAATACAGCACAACCCTAAAAGCTGACAGGTATTGGGAAAGATGTTTCCTTGTAGCCTAGATTCCAACTCTGGAAATATTTCCCTTGGAGATAGGTAGCAGCAAGGACAAGATGCCATGGTGTGCACAGAGCCTCACTGAAATTTACAATTGTGCATCAGGGCTGCAGGTTAAAAAGGTTTGTCAATCTGGAGCTGCTTGCGATACTGCAATACACTTACATCATGATAGGATTGTAGGTGCAAAAGATTGATTGAAGCATATGGGGACACATGGGGACATAAGCCTGCCACCCACAGCATAGGTGCAAGTGCTGCGAGCAGCCCAGACATGCTCAGCAGATGCCCCAAGCTGACAGAGGACCAAAGTGAGAATGGCTGAAGTCTTAATTTTTGTATACACAGGTGCTACTTACCAGTTAATGTTAGAAAGTTTTACTTATGGTAGGCAGATGTTTTGTAGGTACTTATCAGAGTGGGAGAAGCATAAAATGGTCAAATGCAAGCAGATGTGGTGCACTGAATCATGTGAGGATGTGGAGAGGGATTTTTTAGAAAGCTGTTATTGGGTTGTACTGGAAAGGAGGCAAAGGACATCCTAAAGGAAGGGATCTTAGTGCCCTAGGAAATGGTGTGGCCTGAAGGTAAGTGCTGCCTTCCTGGGGAACCCCAGAAAACTTCCAGAGGAACCGTGTCATCCAGTGCCTAAGGCTGAAGTAGCCAGCAGGAAGGCAGGTGAGAAATCATGAGGAGCCCAAAACTGGGATGATGGCATTGGTGGCAAAGAGAACCACCCATTTTACAGTCACAGAACCCCTTTAAACATATGTAGAATCTGAGTTTTCTGTTAAAGGCATAAGGGATGGCAAAATGTTCTTCATTATCCCCAGAGTATTTAATGCTGCTGCAGAAATGATGCCTGACTGATGAAAAAGCAAGACGAGTTCCACACAAAGGTGCATTACAGTAAACACGGAAGAACCCAAGGTATTGTCAGGAGGTACCTCGACTCTGGAGATAGGTTTAGGAAACTGTTTTGGCAAAGTTCCCCTAGAGGCTCTGGGTACCACCAAGAGGTACCACCAAAACCTCTGCTAAGTGGCTTGAGGGTATAAAGCACAAAAAGATTGAGAAATCAAACTGTCTTGTTTCTGCTCCCACAGTCACAACTCACTCCAAGAAAGGAAAGGAGCCCTGGCATGGCATATTCCCAAAATGGGTTGGATGGGATAAATCTTAAAAATCTGTGGAAGGTGGTGATGCATTTTCTGCCATGCATCGATGAGGCAAATTTTGTAGACAGAGAAATATCTTTTATGAATCCAAATATTGGCAGAAAACAGAGGAAGAGCTTGAAAAGGCTTGAAAAATGCCTGATAACCTGCTTTCTTTTTCCTGTTGTACAAGTTGCTCTAATAGGAAACATGATCTCTCTACAAATCTTGCTTCATTTAAACTACCCTGGCTACAGTAAGACTACTATTATAATTAAGGCTTTGAATGCCCACATCCAGAAAACAAGAGATGCTAAACGTGGTTCATGGGGAGAATGAAATGCTTCCAAATGGAAATTCTGGCAATTAGCACACTGAGGAGGGAGTCACCTGCATGAGTCTATGGGAGAAGCCTGCAGAAATATGTCTTCAATCTGACCACTTTCTAGCATTTGGCTTTCTTATGCTATGCTAATAAGTGCCTGATTTACCTCAGGACTCCCAGCCTAAAAGCTTTTTCTGCTAATAGGTGCCTTCATCGCCTCCTCTAAGAAGAAGGATGCATCACTCTATGGAAAACTATCAGACTCAAATCAATCCCCTTTCTCTTCCTTAGGAGGTTCAGGTTCATCAGAAGAGTCTGACTTACTTTTCACACTGCAGGACTACTTTGTGTACCAGGCTAAAGACAGTCCTGCAGCAGGACCAAATCACTTCTGAGCCAGCTCCACTTTGCACAGAAAAGTTAAAATCTCTTGGTCAGAAAAGAAGGAGCATAAGGACCTCCATTTACTATCACTTCAAGTGGGATATGGGAGCTCTGGATTCATACTGCTGCTGCCAGGACTCAATAAGAGTTTTGTGTTAAGTATTAGTATGCCAAATGCACAGGCAGTGGTGGGGGCTGAGAAAAGAAGACCAGGAATGACCTCTTCTTTGAGACTGCTTGCATCATGCAGCTAAAGCAGTATTCCCCCTTTCTAATTCACAGGTTCAGGAGAGGCTGAGAATTGCCATCTACCAGGGAATAGCTGTCTAGAGTGCTATTCCATAATGTGAGAGTTGAAAGCACACCAGCATCTGACAGGCAGGACTGGGAAATGGCTTGCACCCTCCCCACCTCTGAATGAGAGCTCTAACCACTAAGCAACTGTAAAAATAGTCCCAATCCAATAGGCAGAGAGACACATCATTCCTCTAACCATATTTCCAAAGGAATAAGCACCTGCAATCCAATTTTGTGCAGAGACTCATTCAATAAATATGTTCTGAGACAACCAACTACGTCAAGCCCATCAAACAAGACAGCAAGAGGAAAGGCTGGGACTTGATTCTTAGTAGGGCCTGAATTAGTAAACTGTCTCTAAGCATCTCAGGTTTTGCCACCTGGAAAACTGAAATCCTGAAGGCCTATAAAATTTAGACTAAACAACAACTGGAAACAGGCTTTTATCTTTGTCAGTCTGTGTTTGGATGCCTTAAATCCAGCCCAGAACCACACTAGGTGCTGAGAGATTTCAGTGGATTTGTCCTAACTGGACAGATTTTTCTGTAGTTTCATGGCCAGGGGCAGGTCCTTGCACTGCTTTCTGTTATGTCTTTGGCCACTGTTGAGTACCAATATTTGCTGAAAATTATGTCCCACATCTTCTCAACTCATAAAAGAGTTGAGAAAAAACTTCTGGAGATTAAAGGAAATCTCATATAAGGTATCTACTGTGGTTCCTAGGAGCCATAGCCAGCAATGCCTGGGAAAACCCTCTGCCCTTCAGAAAAGACTGAGATTTAAAATTCTGCTGGTCCCAGGGCCCATTTTGACAAGCTTTAACAGTTGTCCAGGAATGAGAACTCTCAGGCACACCCTGCTTAGTTTTGATTCAAAGAAGTTGCTATTATGGAGCAGAAGAACTACATTTAAACTTCAGTCCTTAAGTTTATTTAATCAACTGGATCTTACCGGATGTTCCAGTTAAACTGGGAGCAAAGTTTATTTAATATATAATGCCTGCCATTTGAGAGAGAGAGATTAAAGCATCCAGTGCATTTGGAGAGGATTTCATTCTCATGGTGCCTGGTTTTGCAACTTGTTTAAACAAAATGTGATTCTTTGATGTGGAAGTGATGCTAACAGGCAAGGGAATAAAATACATGAAATTTAAATACAGGGAATGAGTTTACAAATACTTAACCCTGTATGTATGCTGATGTACTGAAGTGCTCTTGTCCCATGCATCCTATATACTTATTCACTCTTTTTATGTATTATGCCAGCTGGAAGAATTATGACATTTGAGACCACAGCAGAGAGAATATCCTTTTCAATTCAAGTTTTCCCGAAGCATAAGACAATCTGGCCATCCTCCTAATAAAAAATAAAAACAAAAACTGGCTGAAAATGGAGGAAAATTACTGCAGCCTCTTACGCAGTGCAAGTCCAGTGTGTGAAAATATTATCAAAGGAGATATGTAAGATTTTACTCTTAAATGTTTTTGAGCATTTTTTATATATACCTTAAAATAAATGAAACTCATCGCTGAAAAATAGAAATAATCACATAAGTTGACAACTTATAATCACTCAATCACTTATGTGCATTTTTTCAATAAATATTGAGAATGACTAGTTTCTTTGAAGCCATCACTTGGAGGCAACAGTAAAATAATAAATAAATAAACTCCTTTGCACAAAGCTTATGTATTTAAAGCTGTCTTTCCATTCTCTCATATCTAATGCTCTGCTAATGCTGGTTTTATTTGCTTAACTAAATTTCTTATTAATGTACTTGTAAAAAATTCTTTTGTCAAGGGCGACTCTCCTTCAGCTAGGGTGAATAAAATGACTTCATTCTCCTGACCCTTCACTGCTAATAGGACCAAAAATGATTGAAAAATCATTGAGAGAGTACAAAGTATTGACAGGTGCCATGGGAGTATCAATGAAGTCAGAGAAAATATTGGTGAATTAGATCATCAATGAAACTAAACAGCCAGAGGAAGTGAGAAAAACTGACAGCATCATCAATTTACCTCTTATCCTAGGTGGGATTTGATAAAAGAGCTGTGTGCTCCTCCTTATCCTGAAACCTTCCTATTTTGAGACCCTTCTATCATGGCTTTAAAAGAGGTTGACAACTTGCAAACTGCTAGCAGAAGAGTTCAATTTACAGGGTTTGACATGGGGCTAAATTGAAGATAATCCCCTGAAGTTATAGGGGACAGAAAAAGGAGTGGAAAGAGCATATTTCAGAGATGCACGATGTGACATTCCTCAATACATTTAAGCAGTTGAAGAGAAAGAAGGATCTCATCTGTCCAGGTAAGCAGTACAGGAATTTTCCTCTTGGACCAACAAGATGCAGATTACTGCTGTCCTGAGGCTAGTCCAAAGGAGATGACAGCTCAAGACTGCAAACTTGCCTATAGATAGTTTTCCTACTGGTGAGTAATATTTGTAACCTTTAGAAACTGTGATTAAGTGTGTCTGCACGACAACTTGTACCCATCCAAATATGTAGAAATTGCTCTCTTAAATCATACTGCATTGCGAGGGTTGGAAACTGTGTTTGTAGTGTATTAGCTTGCCAAAATGGGAAAGAGAGGGTTTTAAGCCATTTTGAGTGAAATAAGGGCAATTAGGTTGAATAATGGAAAATTGCATAAGTTGTTCAATAAACAGCAATTCTGATAAGCCTAGCAGCTGCCCTAAAGAGACTGGAAGAATGTTATGTTTGTTATATTACCATTATCATGCATTCTTAAGTCTCAGAGAGGTAATTTCACAATCTGAATCCCATTTGCACTCATATAAAGTGCAGTTGTTGACTTCACACTATATCTTAAAAGTATATTAATTCACTTTATTGCAGTTGTAATTTAATTTGAGCTCTATCTCGCTTTTTTTTACTTAGCTTAGTGGGTAATACTGGTTTTAGGCTTCTTAGTTTATTAGTAGGTAATCATCCTTGTAAAAGGCTCTCAGGCATAGGGTTTTTCCCTTTCAGAAATGCAGTCAGGTTGTAAAAGCTATAGTAACTCTGCTGGTAAATATTTATCCCTGTCTCTTGATGTGTACCTGTGTTCTTCACAGTACATGATACAGCTCTGTGTAAGACACTTGCTTTCCTTAGGTTTTAAGACTCTTACATTAGATGCCTACATATACCCGTGTGTCAGTGAGTACTATATTAACAGGGTATGAATATAAAAACTGGCTATTTCTAATTGTATATAACTTCAGAAGGTTTAATGCACTGTTTGTGCAACTATGGTCCCCTAAAAATCTTTTTGGTCTGCACTGCAGTTCCCACAGTACTTTCTCATCCTTCATCATTAGGCTCTACTTTTTGAACTACTGTAACTTCTAGAACTTGAAGTACTTCACCTTGAATTTGCATTATGTATAACAGCCAATGGATTTTGAAATATTCTTCAAGGTGATTTAATGTACTTCTGGTACCTCATCACAGATCCATCAAACACAAGTGAAAAGCTGTGGAGTTTATTAGTAATGCTGTAAATATGTAGTCCATCAGAATATGCCAAAAAATGATAACATAATTGACAAAGATGTTTTTTATACATTCTAGATTTACATTTTTATTGCAAAGGCAGGCTCTTCAAAACTCAGAAATTCCTGCATATATTATAACGCTCCACCTGCCTTGCCCAGTGCATTCATTCATGTAGGCCTGAAGGAAGCAATGTACCAAAACCAGCATTGTGCAAGAATGGCATAGTCAAAACCTCATTAATTGAGGCAGATGTATCTGCTTATGTGTAGTGCCATTCAAACACCTCCTTCAATGCATTATTTCTGTTACGTACTATTTATATCCCACAAAAAGTCAGGAGCAGCATTGGAGTGCCTCCGTACAATGGCATACTAACACTCGAAATAAGGCATGTTATCAAGGATTTTCTTTTTATGAAGCATAAAGACCAGGTTCCAGTTTGGTGAGGAAAAGACCTGAAGAAATGGAACAACCTTAATAAAAATACATTTTAATTTCACTGACATCAATTACATTGACCTGCTGAGATGTTAATGATGTGAACGTTAACACCTCTGGTTATGATGTGATTAAGACAGATAGAGAGGGAAAAAAGAGTTTCAGAGGTAGGACTATACAGAGAAGATACAATTACCTTGTTTTAGGTCTACAGCTCAGAGCCATGAATTATTTAGGTTGGAAGGGACCTCTGGGGGTCATCTGGGGAACCTCCCTGCTCAAAGTAAGTCTAATTAGATCAGGTTGCTCTAGACCATTTCTAGCTGAGTCTTGAACATGTCTTGGGAAGGAGATCCTGTAACCTCTCTGGGCAACCTCTTCCAGTATCTGATCACTCTCAAGGTAAAAAAAGAAACCCAAATCAAAAAAAAAAAAAAAAAGGTGATCTATAATTGTAATTTTTCATGTTCTAACTTGTGTCTTTTGCCTCTCATGTTATTGCTGTGCAGCTGCAGCAAGAGATGAATTAGAAGTGAAGATTCCTGAATGCCCGTAGATCAGTGTGCCAACTGACACTGGAAAATACAATGAGACAGCAGGGTGAAAGGAGAGAATAAGAGAAAGATGAAAAGGGCCAACCCCTTAGAAGGGTTAGAAAACCTGCACTTACATTGATGAGTTACACCTAACCAAGTTTCTCTAAAGGGCCGAATTCAAATCTGCACTGTTACGGGGAAATTAAAACCTGAAAGGTTTGCAGTTACCAATTAAACCTCAATAGAGTTTGATTTTTGTTCAAAGACTTTCAGACTCTATGGACAGGAGGGACCTCCCTGTTCACCTGGGCTGACCCTCCCCTGTGCAGAGGCTGGATAATGTTTTTTCAGAACTAGATCAAAGACTGTCTTTTAAAAAGAGATCTAATCTTGTCTTCTGCATTCAAAGGGATGGTGACCTAACCACTTTTTCCAAAAAGTTGGTAAAATGTCACTTACATAACTTAAAAGCCTTACCATCATAAGATAAATATTTTGGACTTCACTACAAGGAATAAAGATGAAAGTTGTTGAATTGGAAGCTGGTGGTTACCAAGAGACCAATGTTCAAGGCCTGATTATATTTAGCGTGGCCAATCACATGAGAGTCTCAAATACAGACAGCTTCAAAAGCTTCAATTTATGAAATCTCAGGGAAGTTATAAGGAGAATCTGTTTGGGTAATATATCTGGGCAGAACAATGTACATGGAAGATTATGGCTCTTGAGGAGCATTTATTAGCTGTCCAAAAGTCATCGTCAAAGAAAAGAACATTGGTACTGTTTTCACTTGTTAAGGGAAAGCTATGATTAGAAATAAAGAAGCAATTTATAACAAATGAAAAAATTGGATACAGGTTGGAAGAATGTCAAATGAGACGACACAAACCTTGGGAAACTGACACAGGAAGACAAAGCTGCCAAAGAAGACGGTCTCTGACTGGAAAGTCAAAAGGCAATATAAAGTTAAGAGCATAAATATAAAAAAAACCCACAACAAACCCCACTCTCAAGCCCCAGAAATGTTTGGCCATAGCTAGATGTATCTGGGAAAATTGCTTCTAATGGTGCAGAAAAGACAAAATAATAATCTCCTTACTATATTTGGAAGAAAGCAGTGTGATACACATATATCAAATGGTCTGATTTCTGACCCACTAATTATTGGCATGTTAAGTAACAGATGCTAACATTGATGAATCTGCAGGCTCAGATTATTTGCTCCTATGAGTTATAAAATATTGGCCAACTTGAGTTCTGTACCTTTGATAATTTTAACAAATACAGGAATGATGGAAAAAACCCAAAAAATCATGTCTTAGCGATAATATTGTGTCAATATTCAGAGAATGAGGATGATGATACTGCTAATCATAACTTAGTTAGCCTGATTCAGTCATGGTAAAATATGGGAAAAGCGGTTAAGGGATTAGCTGAGAAAGACCTGAAGGGTAAGATTATAATTAATGTCAGTTAGCATGTTTTTAGGGAAATGAGTCAGATCAAACACTTGTGCTGGGAAGACAGCAAGATACGCTGATAAAGGCAAGGCTGTTGATACACAGTATACAGATGCTTATAAGGCAGTGGATTTAGTACCTCATTCCACTGATCAAAACTTTGCACAGTGCAATGAAAAGGCAGCCCACGTAAACTGGGTTAATAACTGGCTAAACGAGGGCTCCCAGTACCTATTTGCAAAGCAGAAGCCATGGAAGTGAGCATCAGCTGGCAGTGGGCTCCTCAGCGCTGTGTGCTGTGGGCTCCTTTGGAAGTGCTTCTGGGCAGCCACGCTGTGGCTGGGCACATGCTGGTGGCTGGGTCTGTGCTCTACAGGGTCGTGTTGTGGGGCAGATCACACTGTGAAGAGCCCGAGGACCCTCACTGTGATCACTCTAGCACAAAACCATAGGTGAAGGGACCACAGCTTCTTCCCCAGGTGACTTTGAAAGAAAATGCCCACTTTCTCAGCAAGTGAGTGGAAGACTCTGGTTGATAGTCCATGCATGTGGACAAATAGCTCAGAGGAGGTCAGAGGGTCTGATAGCCATGGACTGGCTCTTCTTGGCCAGGAAAGCCAATGTGACTTTTCCCTGACTGTGGCAGGAATGCCCCAGAAAGATATTTTCAAAGTCTCCTTACCTAATTTAGTCAGAACTTTTTATTTTTCAATTCATTGTTCAAGTTGGGAATGGTTTGGAGATAAGATTGTAACACAACAGGAGTTCCCCCTGCTTTCCTGATGAGAATGGCTGAAATTTGTTTTGCTTAAACTTAACAGAAGAAAATTCAGCAACTGAATAAACCAGGCATGGGAAATTTTTGTCAGAAGGTAATTATGGGCAATTGTAAACAAGAGATTTGAATTTAAACCCTTATGCATCCTAACCAAAATGAGCATTACTGATTCAATAAAACTACATTTAAGAAGATATATCTTTTGTTTAGCCTCAATTTTTTTGAATCAACTTGCTTCTTTTTTTTTTTTTTGCCAAAAAGGGGCTTAGCGTAGACACATATTTCTCTGCTTCCCACAATGTGTGTCCATGAGCACTGAGCAGAGGCAGACTAAAGGGAATTTTTGAAGGATTTTTCAGAATGAATCTTGGGTGCTTTCTTCTTAGGTGCATTTCTCTTCCAGTAATGATAAAGCAGTACCACAGTGGAACATTTATTCTGACCTGTGGGGAATGTGTCATGATTTGTTTCCTGCTTGAAGACTGATGCAGCTGCTAGTATGTGAAACTGCAGTTGTTCGCCATGCTGACAAAAAGGGAATTTGTAGTTTTTAAGAGCTGTCAATTAATCATACCTCTTGTCAGGGAGGAAAGAGTGCAGCAGTGCCAGCATATTTCTAAGGAGAGCTGACAAAAAGGGGAGTGGGACTAAAGACTTGTCTGTGCCTGCCTGTGTGGCTGTTTGGTGCTGTGTCATGCAGGTGGAGTGTGCTGGTGTCACAGGTTAGGGGGGTCCCCAGGCAAATGCAGATGGGAAGCTGCTGATTCAGAAGGCAACTTTCACAATGCACACGCCTTTGGGAGAGGTGTGGAAGGTGGAAGCAGGTTGTTTGCCCAAACTTTTCACTCCTTTGCTTCCCAGGGTCCGTGCCAAGACTATTTTGTACTCATGTACCTTAAAATTATTTTTAAAGTGCATCAAATTAGTTTCCTAATACATTTCAATTGTTAATGTCTGTGAGGGATATGAAGTGTAGCTGATGACAGAGAACATCCAAGATTTATATGCTGTTATTAGCTGTACATGAAGTTTAATGCTACAAGCCATACATAAAAGCATTCTGTCTAATGTAAACAGTACCTTTCTTCTACCTGTTGGTCATTAGGTAAATAGATATGAAAAAAGCGAAACAGCATAAACAGAACCATTCCAGGCACAGATCTACACTAAATGTTTCAGATATTTGCATTATTTATTATGGGATATCCATGAACAATCTCTGAATCTCTGCCATGAGGAAAATTCAGCCAAAACTAAATTTCAAGCTCTTCATAAAATGAAATCATAAAACCTGAATGCTGGTACTTTAACAGTAGCATTTGAGCAAAAATGAATGGCTATAAATTAGCCCAAGCAAATTTAAAACAGATGCCAGAAGATTTTAATCACTGAAGAATGAATTTCTGGAACCTCCTTGCACACTGAGATGTAGGTGCAACCCAGGCTGAGTCAAATATAGCACAAAGGAGGCAGAAAATATGGGTACGGTATGTTATAAACTCGTAAAAATGTAGCTGATAAATAGAGAAGCTGATAGACCTGATGATGGGAGAATGATGGGCTGGGGAGTGTGTCAGTTTAGCCACAGGATTTCTGCCAGAATTGCTCCTCTATGCACAAGCAGGCAGAGCAGGAGCAAGCAGGAGGTAGAAACCAGGCCCGGCAATATCTAATCAGGTCCTTGTGTCTGCACAGAAATGTCGCAGCTGCAGAGCACACAATGAAAGAGTTTTGTGAGCCAGTGTCTACCAAACACATGAGAAGAACAAGTATTTAGCATTGAAAAAATCTGCAAGTTACAGTGATCTCCAAGGCCTTCTATAAATATTCTTCTGTCTCTGGGAGACATCTCTTTCCTGCGAATACAGCTCGGTGTGATGCAAATGGCTCACTCAGATCTGGGTCAGGTTTGTTAAGGAAGCTGATTCTGTAGTTACATACACCTTGTTAAGGCCAAACACATGTGCTCCCTCTGAGATTCTGATGGAAACTCTCTCGGTGCCTGGGTATACCCCGTGCCCTTATCTCACTCGTCTGCCTTTTCTTTGAATTGATGCTGCCCAGATACTCAGTTCCGGAATTTCTCCCCCAGTGTGGCATTTTACTCTTTGACATTTCAAGCTTGTTCCATGTATATAATAATTTTGTTTCGGTTATTTCTATTTCTGCTTTCACTTTCCTTGATGGTGTCCTGTTTGTTCTATATGTTAGAATATGAAACTTCTGTGCCTGGTTTTATTTGGTATTCTCAGAAATTGCACATTTCCCCTTTATCCTGCTTACAACGACCTTATTCCCAGTCATTCCATCTTTAACCCAAATATTTTCCTGCCTTGTATGCACATCTTTGTGAACTAGTTGGGCTTATCACTACAACCGCTGGTATTTTAACACTTTCTGTTATATCTGCCAGCTGCTGTTTTGCTGACATTGTTTGGCATGTTTATTTACTTTGCTTTTTTGTTTTTCTAGTCTTTACTGAAATAGTTTGAAATGGGTTGTTTAGTATCATGTAATCTGTGCCTTTTAAAGACCTTTGGGATTTTGATTCAGTTGTCACTCTGATATTCCTTTTTTTAATGAATCACAAGTTTCTCATCATTCATGAATAGTTCTGATTAAACCAAACAAAAAAACCCCCAAAACCCCCAAAACCCAAAACAAAGCAATGAACGAAAAAAAACCCAAACAAAAAAAACCCCAAAAACACAAACCAAAACAAAACCACCAACCCAAAACCTGAAAAACCCATACAAAATTCTTTGGGGTGGGGAGAAAATACTACTTCCTCTTTTTATTCAGAACTGCCTCTGAAATAATGGACATTTCTTCCTACAGACACAATGTTCTTCCTACCTTTGCACTGGCATTTCAAAACAATGTTCTCCTTTATCTCCCTACACTAAAGGCTACCAATACTCCCCAAACCAACACCATTCCTTTTATGGCCATCTCTTTACTAGTCTAAATAATTTCCATGTACAATAGAAAGTGCTGGCTGAATCTGATCTTTTTCAAGATTTCATCAGCACCTCATAATTTTTAAAGCTGCCATGTTATTTACACAGTTCCACCCCAGAGACGTTGAAAATCTGCTTTTATTGTGATTTTTCTGTACCAAGGTTAGTGATTTTCATCTAACATCTTAGAGTTATAGAATCATTTAGGTTGGGAAAGACCCTTAAGATCATGAATTCCAGCTGTAAACCTGACACTGTCAAATCCAGCATTAAACCATGTCCCTAAGTGCCACATCTACATGTCATTTAAATACTTCCAGGGACAGTGACTCAGTCCCTTTCCTGGGCAGTCTCTTCCAATGCCTGATCAACCTTTCCATGAAGGAATCTTCCCTAATATCCAATCTAAATCTCCCCAACAACTTGAGGCCATTTTTTCTTGTCCTGTTGCTTGTTACCTGGGCGATGCTTCCACCGGGTTACATCCTCCTTTCAGGGAATTGTTGAAAGTGATAAGGTCCCCTCTGACCCTCCTCTTCTCCAGGCTAAACATCCCCAGCTCCCTCAGCCATTTCTCATCAGACCTGTGCTCCAGACCCTTCACCATTTTTGTTGCCCTTCTCGGGACTCGCTCCAGCACCTCAATGACCTTCTTTCAATGAGGGGCCCAGAAGTGGACACAGCACTCGAGGTGTGGCCTCACCAGTGACGAGTACAGGGGGACAGTCACTGCCCTGGCCCTGCTGGCCATACTATTGCTGACACAGTCCAGGTGCCACTGGCTGCCTTGGCCATCAGAGCACACACTGGCTCATGTTCAGTCAACCAGAACCTCCAGATCCTTCTCTGCCAGGCAGCTTTCCAGGCACTCTTTCCCAAGACTGTAGGGTTGCATGGGGTTGTTGTGACTCAACTGCAGGTCCTGGCAACATCTTCCACTGTCTTGATCTTTTTCCTATATTTACTGGGACTTGTGATTTCCATTTTAAGGACTCCAGTGCATTGAAGTCTCATTATATACAAATTTTAGGTAACAAAACCACAACCGGCAAGCACAGCATTCACGCTGCTATCTTTTATTCTGGCTTTTGACTCAGCCTCTGTCCATGAAAAGAAGTATGTGAAAATCTAGCAATGATACAACACAATAACCTATCAGTGGTTATTTAACTATTGGATGGAACATAAACTTCCATCGCAGCATTTATAGGGAGGCTGGATAGGCTCTCTGAGGCATGAAAGGACTGAATGTAAAGTTCTGAAGACATTCAGTAAGATCAGCAGATTTTTATTCATGCTTGAGAGAAGGGACAAAGTTGGCTTCATTCCTCCTGAGGGGAGACAGCTCTGTGTTTTAGTTTTCAGAGTGTGTGCTCACGTGTGGGTGTTTCTGGAAGGAAAGAGAATGTATAATGATGGTGAAGGTGTATAATCCCAGATAAAGTAGAGCAGAAGTTTCCAGTCTCCTGTCTCTGGGCATTTGCATCAGCAGTGGCAACACTACTCATCACAACCAGTAGAAGCAGCAATAGAAATATCTTTTATTGGCACCAATGTCCAATGCCTAGATTTCACCAGAGAAGCTCTGTTTTGGTATCCAGAATTTCAAATTTGCTGAAACAGGAGGATTTGTAAGTGTATCTAGCAGATCCAAGTAGCTGCAAATTTCCTGCATACTTGATCCAGCTGGGGGGGCTCTGTATCTGGAAGTAAGTATGGTTTCAAATACACACCTCACACAATTGCTGCATACCTGTCAAATAGAGCTCACACCATGAGGATGCACTGGACTCAATTACTATCTGTCTGCTACTCAGCCAGTGGAGCCTGAACAGCAATTTAAGCAAATTCTGTGTTCATTGTGTATATATGACTTTGATTCATACCTTAATAAATGCAGCATGATCAAAAACTCAGGCTTACTACTCACCCACACCTACGTACATCTGGGAAATCCCAGACCAGCAGTGGGAGGCCACTCAGCCTCACATGGCACAGCTGGAACACAGGAGGGGATCCTGTGGGATTTGTGGCTAGAAAGCCTTACGCAGTGGAAGGGGGTAGGTGGTATTAGGAGGTGCATAAGGCATATCCTAACTAGAGGCACTCTGGAGATGCAATGTAGGACCTTTGCTGGATACATTTCCATTGCAGCTTCTGCAGGGAAGCCCTGAAGTGCTAGTCTGACGTTTGGATATGTGTAATTACAGACCAAAGCACAAGTTCAGCTCAAAGACAGTGGGTAGGAAGAACAGTGACCACCTGAGGGCTGGGTGGCTTTAGATTACTTGGAGGGAATGATGGGGGAGAGGGAGAAAATGTTAGAGAAATGAAGGGGAGGATTACTGAAAAGTGTAATGGACAGACTAACAAATCAAGAGGAAGCCTTGTGTTCGGGTGAGGAAGTCTTCCATGGAAAGCATTTCCATAGGATTGACTTTCAACCTGCACAGGGGTGGATGGAAAAATCCCTGTCTTACTGTTACGAGTCCTGATAGGCACTCTGTTGGCTTCACAGGGTAGCAAGGATGAGCACAGTGCTTGGGACACAGCACTGCAGCTTTCTCTGCTGCACATCATTCTGTATCCAGCTAGATAAATGCAGGAGAGACAACAGTCTGACAGACATTTGTCGGCTGAGCATTGCATCCATGCAACAGAGTCATGCATTTGCTCATTATAGCTGATGAGAGTGCTCCTGATCTGGCTTTTTTGATTCATTTGGAACAAAGGAGCATTAATACATGAACTTCGTGGTGTATCCTGTAAACTGACAGCTACTGCATCTGGTCAATTTGTCTTGATTGACAAAGCCTTCAGCTCCACCCTCAGGCTTGAGTCAGTGTGGTAGGTTGAAAACTTGGTTGATGGATAAGTTGCGAGCCCAATGAGAGGGCTGGTAACACCTCTGCAATCGCATATTTAAAGGCAGGCAAGGGCAGGAATCTCTGTTTTGTTCTGGCCTCAAGGGTTGAGGGGTGGCCAGCCCAGGCCCGGGCCCAGGCCAGGCCCCCTGACTCCCCAGCGGGGCAGCGGTGCGGGGCTGGCCCTCCCCCCAGGGGAGAGCTGTCCCGGCTCCGCAGGCAGTAACTCCGCAGGCTGTAACTGGGACCGTGCGGCCGAGATTCCATCTGAAGCCACTGTGACCTCTCCGTGTGGAGCCAGTGGAGCACCCCTGCATCCAGCACAGCCTGCACTGAACTGGAGAAACACCACATGCTGCAGTCAACAAAGACACCTTTTCTTTCAAGTCAGCGAGGAAGAAAGAGAAAGTAAAGTCACATGGGATGAAGCCGAACATGGCGACCCCAAGGTCGGAAACAGAGGGGAAGGGGGAGACCATGTGGGATGGAAGCTGACTGACGGCAGGAAAAGAGGGTGGTTGCACTTCTGCTGTGGAGCCTAAAAATGCTTCTTGCAAGCTGTAGGAAAAACTTTAATCCATTTGAGAAAACTTGGAGGATGGGAAACTCTTGTGCACCCTGTGATTTTAAAGAGAGGCCCACACCAGGCCATATAGAAGTTGTGAGAAGCTGTTACAGAGAGGCCCACGCCAGGCCATATAGAAGTTGTGAGAAGCTGTTACAGAGAGGCCCACGCCAGGCCACATAGGAGTTGTGAGAAGTTGTCATAGATTCAAAGCAGAGAATCTTTGCTTTCAGGCTAAGATAAATCATTATTAAAAGACTAAAACCCCATGGTTTTGGGTTTTTTTTCCCCTGTGGCCCATGACTTGGCAGTGTGGGAAGACTGTGGGGTTTTCATGGGAAAGATACCTTTTTCATTTCAGCAGATTATTTTTTCCAGGCAGACTGTTGGTTTGTGAAGATTCTATGGCACAGCAGAGGAACCCCTTTTCCTTGAACATAAAAAGACTTAAAAAAAATGCAATTCTGACCAAATCCCATGTTTTTGTTTTGTTTTTATTTGTGAGAGGTTTGTGGTAAAGAAGGAGGCACTGAGAAAGAAAGGAGTTTAAAAGTTTGCTTTGATTTCTTATAATTTCTCTTTTTTTCCCACTTTCCATACTGTTAGTAATAAACTTTTCTTTATATTGCAACTGTTTTAAGTGTAGACCTATTTTGCCTCAGAAGTTCCTTCCCGTTTCCCTCAATAAATCCATATTCACCTTATACATATAATTAGATTTTGTGTGCTTAGTGCTTAACTGCGTTCAAACCACGAAACTCAGCCTAGGAGATCCCAGGTATAAAGGTAATATTGGTAAAGTCTGTAAGAGTTGCAATTTGTGTAGAGCCTTTCTTCCCTCCAGATCTGTGGCTGGGCTAATGAAGGGAGGTAACAATGTGAGAGCTGACACTGTTATTTTTACATCAAGTGCTACATTCTCCTGTAACAGCAGAATTCTTCACTGACTCTTCATGGTCCAAATCTCATTCAGTAGCATGAGCTGAATGAGAATATTTTACCCAAAGATTAGGCTTCCAAAGGACTTGCTTGTAAGCTTGTTGTAGGTCTAAGGCAGTTTATACTTGAATGTCCACCTTTCCTTCATGTTTTTTCTCTTTCTAAAGCAAAACGTCTTTTAATTGCTCTTTTAGCATTGAATGAAGATAATGCAAAGCTATCAATAATACAATGACAAAATGTTAAATGGCAATATATGCAGGGGCCCTTCAGTTTTCCACATATTTATGACTGACTTTCTTTTAATAGAAAACATTTTTTTTCTTTCAATGTACAGATATAGAATAAAAACACTTGAAAGCAAAGCAAGAAATTGGATGTCATTAAAACATGGAGTTAGTGAAATGGTGACAGATGGGCCCTGCTGGGAAGGAGATCGTTGAACGAGACTGGGATAAGTTAGTGAGTTTGCAATTACAAAGCATGTGGCTCTGTAATTTCTAACCCCCAGTTCTGCAAAGTAATCAGTGCAGTTGGGCCCATATGCCTTCAGGGAGGCTCATTGAGACAGGCACGAAGATCTGCAGAGAGGAACAGGGGACATGCAGATATTCCAAAACACAGCTGCAAGGGAGTGAATCTCTCTCTTTTCCAGCCAAATTTTAATCTGCCCTCCCCAGAATGGAAGAATGCTTCACTATGAAATATGAACTTGATTTTCACGCTCCCCTGTAGTGCTCACCAGATTAGGGATGGAATTTTAAGAAAAACATGACCCTTTCAAACATTGATTGATCTGCCACTGCTAGATGTCCATCTCAGTATGCCTGTGGCAGTGGGTGACAGGTTTTTCTAATTATGTTTCAAAGAGGACTCTAACTTGTTTTTTATAATGTTGAAAATCTTTATCTTGACTCATTTCTGTAATAAACTTTTGGCAACAGGAAGCTATAATTTATTTACTTAGAAATTTCTCATCTCTATTATTATAAAGATGTCTTAGCAATTCTATTTTTAGGATTGCACAAATGGGGCATAAATCCTGTTTTAAAGCAGATTGCGCTAGGATGTTAAACATCAAATGTGTGAGATTTGTGTCCATGTGAATGATCAGCTTGGTTTTTATTTCCAGGGACAACCTTGGCCATCAAGTCCTACCATATGCAAACTGAGACCACTAAGCAGATGATATATTTGTTACACAGTCTCTTCCATGCATTTAAGAATCTGCAGTAATTCAGGAATGGTCTTCCCAGAGCACACTACAGGCAACCGTATTTGGTTTCAAGGTCTTGAAGTTGTGCAGCTCTTGGCTCTTTTTTCTGACCATCCCTGGAAAACTTACTTTCACTTTTAAGCCAAAGAATGGCTTTGCTGCTGCTGATCCCAATACACACTCATAGATACCACATTTTCCTTTACAATCTGATATTTATACCCATTTTGTGTCTCTGTAGAGAAGCTGCCATAAGCTCAGTTTTCATAGCTGCAAATTTTCTGGTGTAGTCTAATACACTTTCATGGCTCCCAAATTTCTTTTTGATGTGCAAGTCCTTTCATGCCTTAGGGAAGCACAGAAGAAAGCATGGAAGTACTTGAAACATTAATAAATAGGTGCTGGAGGCTGATATTATGGGCCAACTGGGTGTAGGAGGAGCTGGTGTCTTAGTGAATCAGAAATGCTAGGAGAGGGGGAAGACATGTCAGGAAACATTGGGAAGATGCAAAGCTTGAAGTGACACAGCAAGGGCAATCACTCACAAAGAAAATGCCTTTCCATAAGCACTCTGAATGGACATGAAAAGTGCAATACTGCCTTTTTGAGAACCAGAGACAAGGAAGCAAGACAATGCCTAGGTGGAATAGTTTGGCTGAGGTGATGGATCAGAAAGTTCGTATCTTTGATATGTTACACAGAAAAAACTCAGCAAGATGTGAGTCACAACTTGGATGTGAGGATATAAGGAGAATTCAGAGCAGGAGACCTTGTGTGGGATATAGGCCTGAATTGAGAGAAGACAGTGTTCTCACCTTGATTGAAAATGGAAGGAGAAGAATGAGATTAGGTCAGTATTAATCATCCTGCTATAGCTACACTAAGGATGAACAAGGCTACTCTTCTTCATAAAGTAGAGGGTCGGGGTTGCTTGGAACAAAATGGGACCTGAATTGCAAATAATTGTGATTATTATTTTGATAGAAAGAATAGTGAAATATATGTTTACATACATCCAGCAATGCAGGGAGGAGAATATAGAGAGCAGGGCAATGGGCCAAAGACCAAAGGTTTGTGGAAAAGCTTGGCTGAGGGTAAAGTCTTTTTCAGAGAAGCTATGATTGGAGGAATAGGGGGAGAAATATAAAGACAGTCACAGGAACCACTAGTGAGCCTAGTCACACCAGAGACTGGACTTAATAAAGAATGTGCTCTTGGGACACCAGTCACCATTGAGTCCAGGAGAATATGGATGTTACTTCAAGCTACATCAGACTTTCCATGGAACCCGGAAAGACTGGACAGTTTTGGGGAGCAAACTGAAGAAGAAGCTTTGCAAACAATGAATCCAGACTGTATGTCCAAATTGCGATGCTAGAAATGATCACTGCAGTTTCAAGAAGAAAGAAATAGTACATTGATATGGATCTGTGCTTCTACAGGACTTACTCTGTGTACCTTTGAAAAATGTGAACTGCCCTAATCGCTTTCCAGAAATGTTGGCTTGTGGAAATGCAGTGACTTTAGTACTAATGATCAAGCACTTTTGGGCCTCAAGTTCCCAGTTACATTAGCAATTGATCAAAGTCAAGGCAGTGAGTACAGGAAATTCCTGGTTCTTGTGAAAACCTTTAGGTTTCACCTTAAGACACTTCAGAGAGTGTTCTGGGCATCTGTGATAAAACACTAATAGATGCAAAATCTATATAGTATAGCACAGGTTCACAAATCCCAACTAATTCAATACAGTTCTATATTTAATGTTGTTCAGCTACAGAGTAACACCACTGCAGCGTGGAAAATCACTGGCAAACTTACAGGGATATGCATATTACCCAGTATGACAGAACCAAAGGATGAAAAATTACTATTAGACTTTGGTAAAAAGTAAGGAAGTCAAAACAAGCACAAAATTGTAGAAATACAAAACTTCATCATGGTTTAGACACAGATGCTTTAGAATTTGGAAAGGTCATCATAAACTAAAAAACCTACAGAAATGTCACTTTCTTCCAATAAGCTAAACATAGAGAAATGTTTTATAAAGACGTTTAATAAAGACAGTCTTTTAAAGCAAAGGGAAAAAATAGCAGTTGGCAGAGAAAAGGGCAAAAAAGACTGTAAAACAAAAGTCTTCATGGACTGATCTTTGTTTTCCAGACTGTGTGTAAGAACAACCTAACAAGTGAAGACATGAACATATTTGAAGATACTTTACTTTACCAGATCAAAACTAGAAGACAGTTGAAATGGCCAGCAGACCAGTTGAAGCATGTTGATCCTGTTCTAACAACATCAAATGTTGGGTTTAGTTGCTGTACTGACTGGAGTGCATTGTAGTGTCATTGATAATACAGCTTTTTTTGTATGTGCCCTTTCTTTGATACTTCTGCCCCACACTGGCTTTTTGGGTTTTATCACCTCATGGCAGTTTCTCACTTTATTTTGCTTTTCACCTAGTGCAAGATGAGTGAGCAGGGCTCAGCTGTGTGCTGCATGGCATTGTCACAGGTCCTCTTTGTAGAAAACAGAGAGGAAGAAGCAAAATAAGTTGATGGAAGAGTTTAGCTGGGTGGAGAGTTGGGAAAGGCCAATGTCTCTGATATGTTTTGCAATAAGATCCAGCAAAGTGGGATTCATATCTTGGTTGTCAGGACATAAGGAGTGATCAAAGCAGAAAAGTTATCTTGCCAAGGTCTCCTTTACCTTGAGAAGTTAACTTAAACTAACTTGATTTGCCTTAAGTGTTCATTAAACTCAATTTTTTTGATGCAACCACACCTGTGCCACTATATTGACTGTCAGAGTATTTTTTTGTTAGCTCAGCTGCTTTTCTTCCCTGGAAGCCTCCCAAAGTAACTTTTTTTGAGGGCTTAATTTTCATAGTAAACCACACTCAGACCAGAAGCTGAGGACTAACCTTTATTAATTCAACATGTCCAGTTGGACTTGGACTTCTTTTTCTGCAGGCCACAAATTCAAAATGTGTAAAGCAAAGTATAAGCCTTTTAACAAACCAAACCAAACCTTGGTATTGCTGTTATCAATCCTGCATTACTCAGACTCCAGCTGCTGTGACAGGGATCAAGGGCACCCCACTGAGGGGCATTGGCAGCATTTGCGGTAGTGGAAGCCACTCTCAGCTGTGTGTCTGCTTTGCCTACCTGCAGGACATGTGCCTCAATGCTTTCTCTCTCACTTTCTTTGTGTATTTACACCTCTAGATGGGATTCCTCATCCTTCTGGAGCTTGTCTCAGCAGGAAGGTTTCCTGCAGGGAGCTGCTGCTTGCTGCTTCAGTTCAGTTCTCATCCTGTCACTTCTACCCCAACTTGGGGATCCTGCCTTGCACCTGGGAAGTCTTCTCCAACCCAGTTAGCTTTACTTCAGCAGGCTGAGCTGACCTGTTCTCTCCCCTGCCTTTATGTTTCCTTGGCTGTGATTCAGATTTGGCTGCCAGGTTTGCTAAACAGACTCTGCTCCCCGTCATCTGGGAGTCTCCAGTGTTGTTAAACCTTTAAAACATGGAAAACAACTTCCTTGAAAAAAGCTGCATAACAGTGTTGCCCCAGCAAACTGCAACTGCTGCAGATGCATCTTGTCTCCCAAATCTATGGACCTACTTTTGTTCTGTGACCTCCACTGAATCTGGTTCCTGCAGCTTCCTTGACCAAGCCTTTCCTTTACCTTTCTTTTTTCCTTTGCATGAAACTCATGTACATGGGGCTCTGTCTTATGGGGTGCCCAGGATGACTTCATAGAGATCCTCTAGTCCAACCCCCCTGCCAAGGCACGGTCAGCAGGAGCAGGTTACTAGGTGCAAATAATGGTGCAGGAGCGTGTCCAGGTGGGCTTTCAGTGTGTCCAAAGAGGGAGACTCCGTGGATCTCCGTGGACAGCCTGTATCAGTGGTCTGCCACCCACAGTGTAAAGAAGTTCTTCCTCCTGTTTTGGTGATACTTGTGTTTTAGTTTATGGCCACTGCTCCTCGCCCTGTCGCCGGGCACCAGAGGAAAGAGTCTGGCACCGTCCTCTTGGCACCCGCCCTTGAGATATTTATGTGCATTAATGAGATCCCCTCTCAGTCTTCTCCTCTCTAGACTAAAGAGGCCCAGCTCCCGCAGTCTCTCCCCGAAAGAGAGATGCTCCAGTCCCCTTAGCATCTTTATGGCCTCCGCTGGGCCTGCTCCAGCAGCTGCTTGTCGGCGCGGTGTCTCGCCACCTACCCGGGCGGGTTGCGCATCCCAGCCCCGCTCCCGCTCCCGCGCCGCTCCCGGTCCCGCTCCCCGCGGGGGCCG
>VZTN01017301.1:218053-237262 GCA_013400515.1 Erpornis zantholeuca
AGTCCAGGACTCCTAAAACAGCAGCATCATGCTGCTGTAGAGGTGGAAAAGCTGGGAAGGGAGGAAAGGATGGGAAGAGCTGGATTGAAGTGTAACCCAGAAATTTTTCTTATATTCCTTTATACCATGCTGTTTTCCACATCACAGCCTTTGCCCCAGGCTTTTTCCTACAAAGGCAGGTGTGGTCCTGAAACATGTTGTGGTGATGGATGGGTAATACTGCCCATTTTAACCTGTTAATAATGACCAGACTTTAATTCTGAGAAGAAAGAATGAGTAAAAGCCTCCATAAAATGAAAGACTCAAGAAAGTAAGCCACATTATGTTTTGACAGCCATCTTAAATACCGTGTTTTGTGTTATTTATTTTCCCCCATACCTTATTTCTGGAATCCAAAGTGGTAATGACTGATGGTGACATAATATTTATAGAGGAGGGAATAAAACTTCCATTTCCTAGTCTGAGTGCTTAATTTTGCAGCATCTTTACTTTAGTGTTGGAAAGAACTTCCAGCTAATATTATCTTCCATGCAGGATGTTGGCTGCAAGGACATGACCTCTTGCCACACCATTAGTCTTGAGAAATAGTCTCTCTTTAAAATTGCCGTGGGTTAGTGTTCGGCATCTTCTACCATGCACGGAGGTTCTTCAAGCAGGAGATACACAGCAATTATTTAGTGGCTCATGCAGAGAGCCTAGCCAGTTAGGCAATTTATTCTGGATTAATGTGCTTACCAGCTCAAGGAGTCCCTGCTGGCCTGGAAGGTATAAGGTAGGAAAATATCAGCCTCCTTTGATCTTGGAGTGGCTTGATTCTTGATTTTGCTGAGTCACCATATTCCAGCTCCACTTTGTTCTCAGCTTTTATGCCTTTTTGAGTCAATATTTTTCTCTTGAATTAAGTTAATGCCTCATCCATTACACTATTTTTCTTACCTTTTGTGGCTTATAGCTATGAGAGAATCCTCTTATAAGGTACCAGTTTATTTTTGGAGGAGCTCAGCCCAAGCTCACACTGGATTTTTGGGTTGTAAAACAGTTGAATTCCTGGTTTGGTGATGTTGAGACTGTGTGCTTGTTTACTCTGGACCAGTATATTTGAAACTATTAGATCTCAACTCAAAATAAACGTGACATTGATGCCTACAGCCAGTGAAGTAAAGGGTTGTGGGTCTTTTTTCAGTTCCAAAATTTTCATTAGTCAAATCAACAATGTTATCCTGCTTGAAGTAATCTCTTTCTTAATTGTGTGCTGTTATAGTGTGGATGTATTTGTTAGTGAAATGAACTCTTTTTCATGAAAGAGGTAAGAATGTTGCCATAATAATATTAACTAATGAAACAGATTTTAATTTAATCTTTGGAGAATCAAACATGTGACTACAACTATCCATGAGCTGCATTTTGTTGTTGGGAATTCAGGAAGTTGTATACAGTGCATATAGGGTGAAGAAGGAAGAAATTAGACTTTAAATGCTAGATGCATGTGTTATTTTATTCAGCAAATTAACTGAGAAAGAAAGCACTGTGTACACTATGTACTGTTTCTAAAGCTCACTGAAAAACCTGAGATTTCATTGATGAAGACAATTCAAAGATCAAATTGCTGACACATTTTATACCCACAGCTCTCTCATTGTTTTAGATTTATGTTTTTGGGCTGCAGTACTTCTGTGTGTTTTCCTTTGGTCATGTAAAACATGAGTTTGTGTCCAGCTCATCTGCTGCTGTATTCATCTAAAGCCTGTATATGTAGCTTGTAAAACATATTAGTATTTCACTGATACTGGAAATAGCAGTGATAGCTTTAAATCAGCATTTCATTGTATTAGCTTCATCTGTTAATATTATGATAGGCTTGTGAAAAGCACATGTGGTAGTTCTAAATGTACATACTACCGAAACATTGCTCATTTTCTGTGTTTTGTTTGACTTCTTGTGTCCTGACAATATTTTGATTGCAGATATACATGAACAAAGATTTGCTCAGCAATTCCTGAAGAATTCCGAGTCATCTTTGGCTGACTTACTTGTTATGTGTTAAGACTAGTTTACACATCACAGTTTATTCTCTTGTACTTTTACTTTTTGCATTCTGTTACATTTACTGTCATGATGCTGACATCCTTACTGTGTTCAGGGGTCAGTCATTCCTTAGACTACATCCTGGATTTTGCTAACTGAGATGACTTTCAACAGTATTGTTTACTCAGTTGGGAAGACATTTCAATTGGGAGGGTATCTTTTGCAGAGGAAAGCTTATCATTGATATTTTGTGCAGGTTGCTCATGGAATGGAGCAAATGAGCAAACTCTTGTATAATTTCTGGCGATGATATCTGTATTCTTGAAGATATTCAGAAGTTATCTGGACACAGTGGGCAACCAGCTCTAGGTGACCCTGCTTGAGCAGTGGGGTTGGATCCCATACTCTCCAGAGATCTGTTTCCCTCTCCAACCTTTCTGTCATTCTGTGTTGAGGACTGTGTTCTCATCTGACATGCAAAAGCCTGCTTTCCATATTCATAGATGTACTGAGTAGCTTGAGCCTTGCATTGTTAGGTTTTTTTGGATGGGGAGTTACTAATCTAGTGTTGCTTTTCTGGCCTTTTTGAAAAGGAAAAAAACCAACATCCAGTTATCTGTCTCCTAAATCAAAATTGCCTATTTTATTAGCAGTGGGGATTATTTTCATGAGGAAATTTATTAAAAGCACCTGGAAGGCTAAATAATTGTCACATAGTTGTCTCTTATCCTCTACTTTACTGACAAGATTAAAGAACTTTGGGAGTAATGAGATAGATTTCTGCTTTCTGGAACAGTGCAGATTAGACTGTACGTCACGATTTCCAGGTATTTTGTTGCTCTATCTTTAGTTACTGTTTTGGCTGATTTGCTAAGTTGAGAGGTATAAAGCTTTGCTGTTCTTTCCTTTTAACTAGTCCCAACGGTGCTGAATGGGAGAAGAACTTATATTTCTGTTTTAATTAATGCAGTATTACTGCACACTGCGGTCTGTGTAATTTTATATGAAAACCTTATGAATCACAGCATACATGCTATATGTATGTGTGTGTGTATACATTTCCCCCCTGAAACAAGGACAACAGTGTTTCACAACAGAACATTGCTTGCAGCTCCAGTCTTGTCAGAGCTTTTCTCACAACATGTCACGTAATACCTTCTGGAAAGTATTGATAATCTGAGACTGAGTTCAAACTATTTTTTTTTCTTTTTCTTTTTTTTTTTATTACTGTTGTTTCCCTGTAATTCATCCAGTTTCTGTAAAGCAGGACTACATTTTAAACTGCTGCCACGTAGAAGGACGGGAGTGATCCTGCCAATCCTGTGCTGCAAGGATCTGTGTCTTGCAGACAAATCCAGTGCTGCTGCTATGCCACAGTGAAGCCAATTGAGTAGCACTGATGCTGTGTGAGCCAGGAGGGTTGTGCACAGTGGTGTCCTGGTGGTGAGAGGAACAAGTCAGGATAAATTGGGTTTGGACAGAGCTGCACACCCCTAGTAGTGTTGATTCCCCATAATGAAGAGCTTGTCTCACTTTCCTATGGGAGATTCCAGGATACTCCCCCTCTTCTTTCTCTTCAAGCTCTGCCATACAACATTTCAGTGCGTGGCTTATGGCACCATGCATGTTGAGTACTGTTCTGATTTTAAACACATTGATAGACAGGTGTCAATTTACCATACAGACATATGGTAACAATTATAGGTGCAGGAGGAAGATAAATCTGAGCAATGTGTGTGAACTTCCAATCAGATATTTAAAGCAGTGTTGCTTCTGGGATATGCAAGGCAGCTTTGCCTGGGTGATTAAAATAGCATTATGGAAATGTGGTAGCTTGAGTCGATAGAACATCTGTGTGAGGGTAGTCACTTCCTTAGAGCTCTGTAGGACCTGCCAGAGGGTTTCCCATGCAGAGAAGCCTGGTACCATCTGCTTACCTGAAAGTTTGCCATGTCTGAGTCTGCATTATAAACCACTAGCTACTTTTACTTTGTAACAGCATTTCTCACTTTGTCATTTTTTGCTGTCAACTTACTTGGTATTTGAACAATTAAGAACTTTTAGAGTAAGACCATACTAATATCATGGCTATTGCTTTAAATTGCTGACTTTCTCCAGCTGTTCTTCAGTTGATGAGAGTTTTGGTGCTTACTGCTGGAGATCAGGCTACCAAGAAGACTCAGAGTGTAAAAGGAGGGAGCTATCTTATTTACTGTGATACAGACATCAGGAAGGGGACATTGCTTCAATTAATATAGTTCTCATTTTCCCAGTATAGGGGGTGGGAAAAGGGAAGGAGGTACCTAACTAAGAATGGGAAACTGAAGGGGAGGGGGGAGATTGAGCCAGTGCTAGCAGAGGACCTTGGTGGTGGTGAGGAGCAGCAGTTTATTTCTTTGAAAGTTGGAGATGGAAACTGCACTTGGAGCAAAATAGAAGAGGGTAGGATAACTCTGAAATAGTGCTTTTTGGTTTCCTTCCCTTCCTCCCTGAGTAGAAAGAGATCACTGTTGTCTCAGGTTTAAGAAGAGGCATTGGCTGAGTAGGATACCAGAGACTAATCAGAGTGGCCGTGGGGAGAGGAGGCAGTTGGAGGAAGTTGATAGGAAGGCATAAATAAAATTTAGGATTGTAGGGAGTGACTCTTGCTGATGGAAGAAGCAGTGTCAGTGGGGTAAACTAGAGAAGAGGAAACCATATAGCTGAATGATGGAATAGATAGAAGTGATAGTAGGGAATGGCCATGGATAGTAGTGGTTAATGGCCGCATGAATTTGTGTGCAGAAAACATGCTACTTGTACCTTGGGCTTTAGTTTAACACCCCTGAATGTGCAGGTCTAAAGCACTTGAAGCTCCTTTCCTGTTGTGTTATGTCCCCAGACATTTAATCTTGACTGTATTCTAGTCCCAACATCTGTGTTTGGGCAGTCAGCCAGTTAGGAGACCTGATTTGGCCTGAAATGATCCATAATTTTTTATCTGGCTCTGCTCACCACTGGCTGAATGGCTTGTTGCCCGGTCTCCTGAGTACCAGCATAAGGAGTAAATGAGCTTGCTTTTACAGGGCCACTAAAGCCCTGAAAAAAGAATGATTTGCACAGAGATGATAGCCAGTATAAGGAATATAGGGTTATAATATCCTTTATCCATAAACCAGTATTTCAGCTGTTACAGCTGATCATTCTAGTAGTGCTGCAGTCACACACAATCGGTCTTTAACCTACTAAATCAGTAGCATGTATGGACATACAAGCATCCTTATGTGCCAGTTGACTTGTTTCTACAGAAGTGCTAGTTTTGTAGCCATAGGTGACTGGCTGTGACAGTGCCAGCGGGGGCTGTGTGATCTGGCTGATGATCAGCAGAGGGGATCCATGCTGATGCTGTGCAACTCTTACTTACCCAGGGATATCTTCTTACCAGTCCACAGAGGTGAACTTCTTGACTCCAGGCATACAGTGAAGGCAGTGTCATCACTTTTCTAGCTGAAAGTTTGGTCTGCAGATAGGACCCCTCTGAGTTTGTCAGAGAAGAACTTGCCAAAGCTTAACCTGCCGTGGCTTGTGCATGCAGGGCTGATCTGTGCTCTAGATGTTTGGGTTGTCCAATTATCATTCATTTATCTCACTGTGTTTTTATCCAGTAGTCCTCAGTTTCCAGCAGATCCTTGCCTTAGTGCTGTTGAGACCTTTCGCTTGTCACTAGCAAGGTATTAATCAGCTTAAATATAATGTACAACTGTAACTGGAGTCTCTTTTATTTTTTTGCTGTGAGCTGATATGTGTGAAACCTTGTCAAGGTATTTTCTCTTCCTCTGTTGTTTTTCTTCATAGAGGATGACAGCCTCCCACTACTAGCTCATGTGGTGGATTCTCTTAATGATGAAAAACTCCAGCATTTCTGTTTTGAAACATGAGGATATTAAAGTGATTGTCATAATTTTTAGTGATTGCTGCTTCTTAATTATCTTAAAAACCACACCCTTACCCCCAAATACAATTCTATATGACAAATATCTTTTGTTAGCCTGTTTTGTCTCAAATTCTGTTCTTAAGGTAGCTGACTAGATACTTCTAAAAGTCAGTGAGATATTGCTGCTCACAGTTAGTGTTTAGCTTTTTCTGGTTGTTATTTGAAACGAAATAAACTGTTCTTAACAAAATAAAATCAAAAAAGTGGATTGATAGTGGTGTTTGCTTGTTAACTGTATTGCTTGAAAAGTTTTCTTGGCCTGTGTTATGGTTTGCTTGGTTTTTTATCCAAAACAAAGCAGACCCGGAGTTTTCTTCTTTCTACTGTTGTTCATTCTGGAATCATACATTTAGTGTGGGGCTTTTGGGACAAGTTCTTCTCAAGTATGTTCTCTCTTGTTCTTTCATTTTAGAACAAGCTTATAATGTCTGTGTAGAATGTCACGGAAGCATCTGTCCTACCACATGTGGAGAATGAGGCTCTCCTGTTCTATTATGCATTTTAAATGTTTCTATTAAGCACTTCCCATTGCAAGTAATCGCAGCTTTCACTGTGATATTCTTACACAGTGATTGCAGCAGGCTTTTGATACCTGCTGAAGGAAAGTTTTCGAGCTATAATCTTAAGAAGGTAGTGGGCAAAATCCTGTTTCTCTTTTGCTTAAAGATTCTCAGATTGTTGTTTCGATATACCAGGTGAAATGTTAGAAAACTCTTCGTAGCTTATTAGGCAAACAAATGTTGTTCTCTTATTGGGCTGAATGACCTGGACGAGGGCATATAAACATCAATAGATGTGCTAAGAATTCCTTTGCTTTAACATGTGCATATGCAAAAGGAAAGTAAAGTTTTTCAACTGGCTAATGCTCCTACTCAGAACTTCAGTTTCTGGAGGCTAATATTTGGGTCCTTTCCATTACTCTGAAGATTTTCTGCTGTGCTTCCATGAGCATTTGTTTCCCCTCTGGTAGTATCATGTGAAAAAGAAGAGATTTGTAATTCTGGAGTCAAGGAAGATCAGAAATGAAGAGGGAGTAAGATACTGCGTGTAACATATGTGTACAATTACATTTCCTTTGTTGTCGCTTTGTGTTTGTCCCCATATCCTCTCAAAATTCCTGTACAAATCTGAGGTTTTGAACCCAGCATCCAGTCTTGGCACAACTGTCAGGCAGTGTGGGTGGTACAGAGGGTGAAGGAGTAGCAAGTCAGTGCTTTAGTGCTGAAGATGTAATGCAAGCTTCTGTAGAGCACACACTGAAACAGTTGCGGGTGTTGTACGGAATGGAACCCATGATTAATTTTCTTCATGTAAAAAATATTTTAAAAATTATATTTTTGTAAAAGCAAAATCTCCTCACTCCAAAGAATATTAAAATGCTGTGTAATGTAGTAGTTGCACATGCAACTTGTGGGTCTGCATGTGCTTGAAAGGGTGAAAATTAAGGTGTAGCAGAAACCAGTGATACTCTTGGGTTTTAGGTGTTCGAATCTATTTTTTTAATCTAAAATAGTAACTAAGTTAGCAGCTTTTTCCCAGAAAAACTCATGTCAAAGCAGCTTCGTTAATCATTTTGAAAAACTTGAGTTTACAAATAGTCAGTTTTGTATAGAATAAAGAAAAATAAGTAATGCTTGTAAAGATAGTAGCATGATGACCTCTGCTTTGATTGATATGGAAAATGCAGTAATGCTTCAGACTCTGCAGTAACTTTTGTGATACATTCCAATTCATAAAATGTACCACTCTTATTTTCCTTCATGGCTTGTGTTGATGGGTTTAAATCTTTGCATTTTTTCCAGTTGGAAACTTAGTTTTGGACAGTAGTAGTAGACTAGAAATAATATTTAAGAGCTTAAAGCTTTATGTGGAAGGTTTTTTTTTACTTTGTTTCCTTTTAGTTCTGCTTGAGCATATGCTTCAGTATCTGATCTGTGCCATCAACATCAGTAGGACTGCCTTGTCCTATATGTAAATGTGCTTATTTATAAAAATTCCTTCTTTAATAAGAAGCAGAGATGATGCATTGGTCTTGCAGGAGAACTCAGTTCATTACTTCCTCAGTGTCACAGGATCAGCTATGTATTATTCTGCTTTTATCAAACTGTTCTTTGTATTGTAACTGTTCTTTGTCATAGACTTGACTGTGGTGAGTAGAGTGTAAATATATTGCTATATACATGCTTAAATTTGTATAACAGCAATGTTTCCAGTGACTTAGAGTGGTTTGTAGTAGAAAATACTGTGGTTTGACATTGTTAATTGTAATGGGCTTCTGAAATTTATCCTGAATTAAAATATTCCTACTGTTTTTTGGTGGATTGAATCCCACATCAAAATAAACCTTACATTTCCAAATGGAGAATTGTTAACTTTTTATCCTGCCCAATGCTCTCGTTCAGTATTGGATTTCTTTTTCTGTTTCTTATTCCTGTAGTCTGTATGTATTTTTCACTCCCATTTCATGTGAAGTTCTTTCATCTTTATTACTTCAAAAAAAATGAAGTCTGTCTCATTTGGGTGCTAGTTGGAGAGGAAGATCTGATGCTCCAGGCAGTATGGTGTTAGGAGACAGGAAGCTATTCAATATAGTTTTACACAGAGCAAGGTAGCACCATTCTTTTCATTTAATTCAGGAAGAGATCCTAAGTTTCTTGAACTTTTAGTAGACTTTTGAATCCTTTTTTAGGCATAACTTGAGTTCCTAAAAGATACTTTTTTCCCTCTGTATTAGCATTGTAAATGCTTTGACAATCAGATTTAAGACCTTGTTCTGCAGAGGTATGATACTCGGCACAGAAGTAATTAGTTGCAGATGTTAATTCCAGTTCCTTTAATCATCAGAAAATCTGAAATAATGACTATTTTTGATTGTGTTAGTGCCTTGAGGCGCAAATGTAGTTGTATTCTCTTTTACACTGTATAAGCAGAAGAGATACAAATGTCATGTGTTTGATAGAGCTGTAGTGATTGAAAACTCTACATTATTGAACTTTGTGCAACTATTGCTTTTTCTAATAAAGTGGTTTTGTACTGGAATGACATTAAGACACTAAAAACTGAAGGAGTTTGCTTATATCTAGTTGAAATGTGTAATTTTGTTTGTACACCACTAGTCTAAAGTTGCATTCATTGCTGTTGTAGTCTTAAAAAGTATTATTTTTCTTCCTGAAATAGTTGATCTGATTCTTCTGAAAATCTGTTTCAGCTGATACTGTAACTACAAAACAAAGAAGTTTCATGTAAGCTTAAAATGTTTACACAGTCTCTAGTGACCCTTCTTAGCGTTGACAAATGCCTGGCTGCTCATGTACGTAGAAGTGTAGGAGTGTTTGTAGAAAACAACTACTTTTCTTCCCTAATAAAACTTGAGCTGACTGTACTAGCTATGGCAGTGCTTCCTGAGCTTGGAACCGTCCTCCTTTTTTGAGTTGGTGTTTGGGATTGCATGGTTGCTGTAGACAGAGGTGAGGAACAAATGCCTCTGCTAATGGTCACACCACTCAGCACATTCTCAAAATAACTTTTATCAATTCTGTTCATGTAAATATTCATAACATAGAAAGCAAATAATTCCCAAAGGGTGATCCCTTACCTGCATGTCTTTTTTTTTTTTTCCTTCTTCCTTCAAAGCCTGTACATATTCTGCATTTGATAGTGTTATCTGTACTGTTTTGTTCTTAACTGGAAGGTATGTTTCATTCTTTTTATTATGGTTGTTAAAAAACTCTATGAGTTGTCTTTTATGCTAACGTTCTTTATTAATAAAGTATTAGTATGTGAAGATTCATGAAGGTCCTGGCTATGTTCCAAAATACTATAAAGAGTACCGAGGAATACTCAGTTTCTTTTTGTTTTGCAGAGGACTTCATGCATAAGGGATGTGCTTCAACTTTGTACTCCCTTCTGCAAGTTCTGTGTGCCCATTCAATCTGTGTTTTTGCAATTCTATTTTCCCCAGAATTTTGCTTGTCCTCATTCCAGAGTTGTTTCCAAGGGCCATACCTAAATTACAAGACAAAGGAAAACAATTAGGTATAGACAGTAAAGGAGTAACAAGCAGAAGTGGCCTCTAATTATTCGTATGGAAATATGTGAATTTAACATACTGGACTTCTGGAAGTAGACGTGGGTTTTGGGTGTTTCTAAAAAAATACATATAATGAATTACAGTTGCAGGGGAAAAAATACAGAAAGGGAGTCTAGGGATGTCAGTAGTTAAGTGGCTTGTCTTCCTAGTGGAATTGCTGGATGAAAGGAGCACGATCAAGTTTTGAGGGCTTCTAACAGTATGGGCTAAGAAAGATTGAATTTAAAATATGTGGAAACTAAGCAGATAAATTTAGGTGTAATCATGTTCTAGAAAATGGGAAGAATGCCCAGACACTGGCAGTCTGGACAATGGAGAAGTTTTCACTGCTAATCAAGATACGGAAGGAAGATTAAAAGTTAGGTTAGAATCTATTTGTCTTGAAGGTGACACCAGCTATCCATAAAGAAATGTCAGGGACTGAGGTTTTGGTTTAGACAAGAGACCAGATCTGAAACAGGATCTGTGAGCTTCCATCATGGAGATGAGAAGTCCTGAGGGTAGTGATGAAGGTGGCTGAAAGCCCAGATCCTTGGTCTGAGATTTAGCTGCAAATGAGATCAAGTAGGGGCATCATTTCTTGCAGAGGAGTGGAAGGAAATTTTATTTGGAGAAAGTTTATGCAGACTTTGTGGGAGTATTTAGGATTCAAGGAGAATGCCTGTGTCAGTGAATTATCTCTTCTCCCTAGCATTGTCCATATAAGTTGGATGATTACAGTGAGGAGGATTGGCATTCAGAGTGGTGGCCATGCCCTTGTTGAAGACCAAGGAAGCAAGCTAGTGAAGCATAAGTTGGTACAAATAATAGTAAAGGAAGGGAGAAAGTAGGAAAATGACGGAGGTCAAGAGGAAGTGTCACAGCAAGAGGAAAAAGAAAACTAAAACCAGACGGAGAAGGATATGAGTTGAGTAAGGTTTCTGTCTCATGTTCCTTCATTGAGAAGCAATGCTCATGTCATACAAATCTAACCACTTGCTAGAAATAAATTCTACTGTCATCTTTGTCTAAAAGAAATCACTCAAGGAATATGTTTTTTGGGGTAGTTTTCTGGGCAATGAATCACAGAATCATAGACTATCTTGAGTTGGAAAGGACCCAATGGGTCATTGAGCCCACTACTGGTACTGAGAGGACAACTGCAAGAGTCACATCAGGCACCCAAGAGTGTTGTCCAAAGGCATCTTGAACTCTGTCAGGCTTGGTGCTGTGACCACTTCCCTAGGGAGCCTGTTCCAGTGCCCAGCCACCCTCTGGGTGGAGAACCTTTTCCTGATAGCCAACCTAAACCTTCCCTGACACAACTCATTTCCTTGGATCCTGTCACTGGTCACCACAGAGAAAAGTGTCTGCCCCTCCTCTTCCCCTCATGAGGAACTGCAGACTGCAGTGAGGTCTCCACTTGGTCTCCTGCAGGCTGTACAGACCTCAGGTGGCTTCCTCTCCAGACCATTCACCATTGGACAATGGCCTTCCTTTGGACACTCTCTAGCAGCTCAATGTCTTTCTTACATTGTGGCACCCCAAACTGCCCCCAGCACTCGAGGTGAAGCCGCCCCAGAGCAGAGCGGGAAAATCCCCTCCCTTGTCCAGCTAGGAATGCTGTGCCTGGTGCCCCTCAAGGTAATGTTGGCCTTTGTGGCTGCTGTCTCAGATTCAACTTACCATTGAACAGGATTGACAGATTCCTTTCTGAGGTTTTCTGCATATGGAAAAGTTGTTAAACAATAATTTTTCAAAGTGAAAGATATGTTCTGATGTCATAATGAACTGTTATTAACTCCCTTGGGGAAGAAGGATTGAAATGGGGAATATTCTGCATTTCAACATTATTCCCAGGCCGCCACATACATGCATAAATCACTGTACAGGGTGTGTATGTAGCACATGTAGGTATTGCTGTTTTAACTAAAACAGTGAGCAGGTAGAATGCTTGCAGATAAGTAAAATCATAATGTTCTTAAAACATTAGTTTAGAACATCAACAAAGAACATTTTGACTTTGTCATTTTTTAAAATAACAAAAACATTTTACTACTAAATTATCAGCTATCTGCTCTGCCTGTGCTAGAGTTTTGGACTGTGCCCATCTGCAAGGGTATTTTAAACAAAGGTGAAGAGATATATAGAAACAGTGCTTTGGACAAACACTGTCAGATAAATGATTTGGGGACAAGACATTCCCTTGAAAACATGCATAAGATTCTTATAAATCTGTTTGGAAAATCTTTATAATCAATACTTCGACACAGTGGTTTTGATGCACTTAAGTGTGCGTCTAGTTAGCCTGTAGGATTTGCTTATTTTCCACTAAAAATATTCCTTTCCACCAGTGATCTCTGATTAAGTTCATTACATGTAGAAAAAAAATAGGTGAAATAAATACAACCTTAGCTTGCCTCAAAAGGCAAAACACTTGCTAAGTAACAGCCTCCCTGTTAATGGTGGAGCTCTTCAACTGTCACAGGCATGTACAGATCTGGTACTCCTACTCCTTCATGAGCGCACAGCAGCCCAGCAAATTGGGAGAAAAGTTGTAGCTTTTGCAGGATGATCATCCAGACATTAGAAAAAATAAGCCTCTTTTTCTGTGCATGCTTGACAGAGAGTAATGCAACCATCAATACAGGAAGGGTGATCAAGCAAGAACAAAACCCAGCACAGCTGCTCCTTTCTTCCAGTTCTTCCTCCTTCAGACTCCAATCATGTGAGGGGCAGTATATGTATCTCCATGACTCTTGTATGCCATGAATGTATATTCTCCATATACTAAGAGAACATAATGGGATTGTGATAAGTGGGGATATTATAAAATTGTGCATGCTGAAAGACTGCAGTAAAGTCTTGAAGTTAGTGTGTGAAGTTATTTTCAGGCACTGACTCTCAAACTTTTTTTTTTTAATTAGTGCCTTTTTTTTGTTTCAAAGGCTACTCTGAAAGTAGCCTCTGGTTGAAGATCAAGCTTGACCAAAGGGTAAAAGTTCAGAATTTCCACACAGGAGATTGTTTCGGAATGAGAGGCTTACACAAATATTTATGTTCTCTAACAGTTGTCTATCCATCTGCTTAAAATCCAAATGATAATAAACTGTGTGTCATTTTGCTATAGTGAGCCAGTGGCCTGCTTTTTAGTGGCAAGGACAGTTGCTGGTGGCCCGTTTGCTTTTCTTGACTCTGTTCTAATTTTTATTTTTGTTTTTTTAATCTTGAATCTCACAAAGAAATTTGAAAGCATATTTAGAGGTTTTTTTGCAGTTTGCTTCCTAAAGAGCTTATTGTGTCACAGCAGATAGGAAAGACTTTTGTTAAAAGTCACTGTCTTGGCAAGTGAGGCTTGGTAGCTGTTCAGAAGACTCGATACTGTGTGCGTAATTAAAGCACATTAGGTTCCAGTTGGTGATTTGGGTGTCAAGTGTTACAATTTGTGGTCTTCCCTGAATGATACTTAGGCAGCTCGTGGACACTGAGAGCGCGCACAGTTCCTGCATAGGCAGCTGCAATACTTCCTTGCAGTGATTGTTTAAAAAACTTGCACCTGTTTCTAGTTTCAGATTCTAATTATTAGATCTATTTATGGTTCTTCTTGGCAAAAACAGTCTAATCACAGGTTATTTTAATAACATTGCTTGTTTTAAAGTAGCTGCTGCTGTAGTTTCATGGTACTTGAACCTCTCTTGAGACTTTTGAATAAGCTTTTGGGATGACTAGAAGAAAGTAGCTTTCTGTTAGATAAGGTCTTTAAGATTTACTCAAAATACTTAAAATTTTAAGAGTTTGCTTATGTTCCTTGGAAGCGGGGGTGGGATACGGAAACAGTTTGACAAGTTTGATTATATGTGTGTATGCTGGGATTCTCTCCAATCTTATATTTTTAGATTGATCTTTCTGAGGTCTCTTCTTTAATTATGAGTATTTTAATATATGCTCTCTGCATGTATTAAATTGTTGCTTACTATTTCATGTGCTGGCCAGGGAGCTTGTTGGTGACTTGAGGGGTGTCATCTGTTCACACATAATCAGTCTTCTCATGCTCTTAACTTTATTCTGTATTTTCACTTAAGTCTTCTTGCTTAAGAGCTCAGAAGAAATATGTGGTACTGGTATTTAGGGATGCGATTTTTCTTCCATTAGGGTTGTATACTTGAATATATTTGGTAAAATATGTCTTCAGCTGGCACGTAGAATATGACATATCATGTAGCTCATGCTGTCCATCATTGGTAATTGCACAGAGAATATGTGTCTGTAGAAGAAGCTTTTGTACTATCTCCTGTAAACTCCCTCAAATACCTGTTGACCTTTCTCTTCATCTTACTGTTTTCTTATGTTTATCTCAAAATGTCACTTCCTGTAAGAAAGGCTTTGAGCTGATCATACAGTTAGCATTGGGATTTTTCATCTCTATTGAGTATATTTTCTTCTGAGTGACTGAAGGAAAGCAGACTGCCATTCACTTTCCTAATGACTCTAATTGGATTATAGTGCTCTAGAAATCATTTTGTATGTTTATACAGTGGTTCCTGCAGTGTAGACAGATGTGAGTTCAAAACTGGTTTTCCAATTTATGGCTGTTGCATGCAGTTTGAATCTAGAAACAGCTGAAGTTTGTAGAATGAGGGAGCGTTTATTATGGTTGTTGCATGCAGCACCTGGAATGGAAAACTTAAAAAAAAAGGTAAAAGGTAAAAGCAGAATCTTCCTGGCACTTGATCTTGATGGTGGAAAGTTGTGAGGGTGCACATAGCACATCGCCAGTGACTCATTTCAGTGAGTCAGACTCTCTGTAACTACTCCCAACTTCATTAAACTTTTTCACACAGGGGGATTGTATTTGAAGACTTGCAAGTTAACCATATATTTTACCAAACACATTTCTGTTTATCAATAAAGCAATTAGGTTAATGTAAATATACCTTCACCACCTTTTTATTAAGGTCTGAGATACATTGTTACCTTCCCCCCCCTAAAAATGCAGTTATTTCAAGGATGGTTGATCCTTTGCAAAAAAGAATTTCAATATCTATTAACAAAATGTTAGTCAATTTGGTCAGAAAGTAAAGACTGTCACTTGCCTCCAGATACTGAGTTTTGAATATGAGAAATGTACCTGCAAATACATTATTCCCACACTGAAGTATTTTGATTCTTAGCAGTTCAGTAACATTTCAGATTTCTCATTCTCTGTCAAGCACCTCTTTGGCTCCTGTACAGTGTGCTGTCTCTTGGGGAGAACATGACTCTGGGAATGATGTCTTGTTCTGGCGACTTCATTCACATTCTCTCTAGTTGCAACTTATGCAGAGCCCTCTGCTAGCCTTGGAAGAGCTTTCCAAAGCTTCAGGTCTTTCAGGTGGTAGAAATTTTTGTCTGCTTTTGTTATTGATATTTGAGCACGATATTGCTGCCAGAGAGAGTCTGACCAGCTTTTGCAGGAATACAAGGAAGTTATTTTCTCATGTAAGTGGGTCATAGTAGAAGTAAAAGTTATCCTAAATGGTATTACTTTTTTTCTCTTTTTAGAAAAGTGTTTTGCCACTTTGAATGTTTTTTCTTTGCTCCTCAGTTAAGGGAGAGGGCACTGATACCTTTGGACAGTATTAATGAGCTTGGATTTGATGGTCAAATTGAGGAGCTCAGTCCTTTGTTTTTTTATTGTTTGGAAGAAATATGGATGAAAGAAGAAGAAAGAAAGATGAAGAAATATGGTTTGAATCATACTGAGAAAAGTGGCTGAAGAACTTCAGTTTGAAAGTGTTTCCATTAGTGAATCTATTAAAATGTTGCTTTGTGTTTCTAGTACTAATATATTGAAGGTAATAATGCCACTATAATTTATTTTAAATGCAAACCTAATAGCACTTCAGAAAAATGTAAGGGCCAATAAAGTACTCTTTGTGTAACAATGCATTTTTTTTTACCTAGTGCTTGTTTTAAATCCCTACAACTTTTTTTGGCTTACATTAGTCATTGAGCAACTCTGTTTTTTAAAGAAGCTTGAAAAGGTGGTGCTATATTGAGAGTCTGATGTGTGTCTTTCTTACGCCTTGAAATATTTTAGGACTGGAATGGGCCATTTTTGTCTGTTGTTAGAATAACCTCTTGTTTAAACCAAGCTTTTGAACAGTACTCTTTGTTCTATGTGCAAATCTTAAAACCTTAACTGATCATCTAAGATCACACTGTAAGATACTGCTTAAAACCAAGATGATGTTGGTCTTGTTGATAGTGAATTTCAGAATCATTTTTTACTAAAAGCTCTTATGCTCCTAAATGGCTTTATAATTAATTCTGCCTTTAGGACTAATGGTTTAAGGACTGTACTGATTGGAACAATGAGTTGTGAATTGAAGGGAAAACATGCTGTGGTGAGGGTTATTAATAAATGAAGTGGCTGTGATTTTTTTTTTGTAGTGGTTACTTCAGATCTTGTTGAGTTGTGTATGACTTATTTATTGTGCAGAAAGTGATGAGAGCCCTTCTGATTTCTTAAAAAGAAGTATTATTGAATTATTGCTAGATGTGCCTTTGCACACATCCTGTAGTTGAACTACAGGATGTAGGACTTTTCCTCTATAAATTCTTAAGTAGAAAAGCAAATGGGCTGAAACAATCTAAAAAATTCCTATGGTAAGTTTTTCCACAGTAGTGTTGTGAATGTGTATGCTGTTCTTTTGGGGTTCCTGGCAAAAATAGCGTAGGATTTTGCACTAACATAAACCCATAAACTTGTCTGAATTATTAGAATTACTTAGAGACAACCAGCTTAGGATGTGGCTTCTGTTGAAGCTGCAGTTTGTTTGTAAGCAATATGTTTATAGTAATGAGATACTGACTGGCATTTGTGTCTCTAGAGAAGAAGAGGAACGTCTGAGAAATAAGATCCGAGCAGATCATGAAAAGGCTCTGGAAGAGGCTAAGGAGAAATTGAAGAAATCACGGGATGAGATTCAAGCTGAGATTCAGACAGAAAAGAACAAAGTAGTGCAAGAATTGAAAAAGAAAGACAGCAAGCCACTGCCCCCTGTTCCTTTACCAAACCTGATAGGGATAAACAGTGGAGAACCAGCAGACCCGGATATCCGAGAGAAGAGGAACAAAGTTAAAGAGGTAAAGATGATGATGATGATGTGGTCCTACCCATTCTTGTGTCTGACAGCAGTTATTTATCTGGCATTTGGTTGCTATGATTTGTATTAAAAAAGAAAAACAGATCTCCAAATCATTTAGTAAACAGTAAACTAAAAGTGCACAAGTATTAATGAGCATCAGCATTATTGCATGGTTTTTTTCCTTTTGTTGGAGTGTTAATATTTCACTGGATAACAATTTAAAAATCAATTATAAAAATTATTTTAAAGATTTCTTCAACTTAGTGGTGTGGATTCAAAGTGAGTTTGTCATTAACACATGGAACAGTAACAAGAGCATCTTTAAAGTAGAGCATGACTTTGTCAGTTTCCTTTTAAGGAATAGGATATGTTACTGTGTCACAGGATATTTTTAGATGTTAAAAAAATTAGATTGAAAAGATAGGGAAAGAGAAGACCTGCTGCTAATATTTGAAAATTACCAAATTATCACATGCTTTTCAGAATACATTTTAAATGGATCTAAAAAATTGAGTAAATTTAAATAGATTATGTTTTACAGGTGAATGAGGCAAACTAAAATGTTTGCTTGGGCTTTTGGTTCTGTGGCAACTTATGCTATGGGAATTGCTGTTTGTGGTCTTATCCTCTCCACTACTGGTTGGCTGTGAGTTTCATTGCCTTTTTGTTGTCCTGGCAGTGCCAATTTCCTTTACTATTGCCAGCCATTTCTCTGAGACTGTACTTCTAACTAGTATGGCAGAAACCTTGTACAGCCTTATTGTTCTTCTTTCCTGCACTCTGATTAGTTTTATGCTAAAAAATTGGTTTAGCAAAGCAGGAATGGTTCAGGCCAGATGTAGACAAGCACAGACTCTGTTAATAAAGAACATCCAAGAGCGTAGCACTTAGTATTTACATCAGCTAAATCTACTTTTAAATTGTAATCTGAGTTTAGTTAGCTCATAAAACTAAAGAGAAATCAATCATACACCTGTCATTGTCATAGGAAGGAGCTGTAGCTGAAGTGTATGCCATTCTTTGGGTAGATCACCCAAACTGGAATTTTACTTTGAATATTAATGATGTCTAGATGGAATCCACTCTTATCAAGTAATGAACAACTGTTTATTATACCTGAGTGATACAATGTGGAGCTGTATCGCTATTTGTAGTAGTTACTCCATATAGAGCCCTGTCACAATCTGAATATCTGAATTGGCAAATCCTTCCCTGGGAGATGTGCCTGTTAGTGGTTACTGCAGAAATACTTTTGCCTGGGAAGTTGTGTGTGGAATATTGGACCTCCTTGACCTTGCTTGGTTAAGGCTGCTTCCCAAGGGACAGCATTAAACTGTGGATTTGAAAAGGCTCTACTGCTTTGTCTGCAACCATTCTGAGTGAGAATATACAGAGTATTTTGCTTTTCTGTATGTTTCTGTAGGGTGAAGATGAATAGTGAATGGCCTGGTTGTCAGCACTTCTTAATTTTTACTACTATTACTCTTGCTAAATACCTTTGAGANCCAGGGGGGGATCCTTAGCTGCAGTTGCCACACACCTTGTGCTGTAAAAGGCTTACTCCTTTTTTTGGTGATCAGCCTACGTGTGAGTCACACTGACAAGCTGTTTTTCTATTGCATAACTTGTTGATGACTACTATTATGGTTTCTGAAGAGTAGCATTTCATTATCAGACCAAAGGTTTCTATGGAACTATGTTTTAAGTGGGTAAGTCCTTCAGTTAGGATAATAATGCCTTTGTCTTGAGCAGTTTTCAGTTGTGTGACCACTGTACTTGAACAGCCCAGGATCACAGGAGCATGACTGAAAATTCTGTGTTATGCGAGTTGCCTTCATTGACTCAGTCACTTTAGTACTGTAGCCACCAGGTGATCTCCAGAATTTTTAATTTTTGTTTCATGCAGGGCAGGAGACTAATTTCTACAGCTGAATGTGTGAATGCATAGAACACCAGGGTGGGAGGTCTGCTAGGGAGAATGGACAAATGGTAATGCTGAAGAACCATTGTTG